>VXBR01004747.1:208418-230052 GCA_013400215.1 Cisticola juncidis | reverse complement strand
GCTCGGCGACCCGCGGGTGCGGCCCGGCTCTGCCCCGCTCTGCCCTGCCCCGGGCCGTCTCCGTCGGGCCGGACGCCGTCCGCTCCCGCGAGTGCCCGCAGCGCTCCCAGCCCTCCGCCCGGGCTGCGCTTTGTTCCACGAGCCCTTCGTCCTGTTCAGTGTGGCCTCGCAGGCAAACTCTCTGTCTAGTGGGCACAACGTGCAGGGGACAACACGGCGCTTGGCCGCTAATATTACTCGGCGCGATTTGGCAGTTCCACCCAAAATTAAAGCTAAACAAACACACACTTTCCCCACTTTTTTTTCCTCTTTCTTTTTCTTTTCCTTTTTTTTTTTTTTTTTTTTCTTTTTTTTTTTTTTTTTTTTTTTTNTTTTTTTTTTTTTTTTTTAATTTATTTTCCCAAGGACGACTGCCGTGTAAAATGTGACTCGACTTTCTAATGAAAAACGCTGGTGCGTTTTATTTGTTCCTGCTTACGGTTCAAGATTTCGTCTCCACAATTGTATTTCTCGCTTGAAATAAACCGCTTTGAAACCATTTTCCTTTAATTAATTTAATGTAATTTCCCTGTGCTGCTGGCAATGTTAGGTGTCTATAAGATTTCTATTTTGTTAGGATTGTTTAGAAAGCAAACAAGAACATATAACAGACTCCTTTTCGAACTAGGTGCACTCCCTTTCCTCGCTGCGTACTGCTCCGAGACACTTGGGAAAGAGCAGAAAATGCTGGTTTTAACCGAAGTCAAATCGAGGAGAAGCTGTATTACAACATCAAAGAAAAGGAGACGTTACAAAATTGGTGGAGTTACACCACCATCTGTCGTTAAGCTTCGGGACTACAAAAGTTCAGACGTATAAATCTTAATGAGAGATGGCAACTTTCTTTTTCTCTCTTTCACCTGGAACTCCTGCCGCCTTGGCGGAGTGGGCTTCCCGGCGCTGGGTAGTCCCGAGTGACGGGCAGCAGATCGCCGATGCCCTTCACAGACGTGTCCGCTCACTGCACCCTGCCGGGCCAAAGGGTTTCCTCTGGCACCTGATGTCTCCTACTCGTCAAAACACACAGGCACCAACACTTCACAGTACTTTTTGACCTCAGGAAGTTGCATTCATAAAAATTATTTTTAAAAATAACAATAAACAACAAAACTAAACCATCCTCACACACTCAAACCCCTCTCCAAAAACAAACAAAAACCCCACAGGGAAAAATCCAAACAAACAGATGTTATGTTACAGTTATAGAATTCAATTTAGCCCATTTTGTGTACCTGTTCTGCAGTGCTGCATTATGAAAAGGAACATATAGAAAACAGACTTTGGAATAATATCTGTGAAGAAAATGTGATTGTCTTATACAATCTCTGATTACTCTTAAAACTTTGACTGCTATAAAAAATCCTTGAGCATAAAATGATTTTATATTCCCCAATGCAAGCATGGCATCGTCTATGTCATTGTCAGATCTCCCCATGAGACTTAAGCCCTTTCTAAATTCTTCAGTGAATGGTTTGTAAATGCCCATTGACTACAGTTACTGAAGATTCATAAAAAGAAGAATTGTTTTCTTTGGGATTTTCTGAATATTGGTGTTCTCAGAGGTCAATTGGTACTCATGCAAGCAGGGATCTTCACAAAAATCATCAAATTTATCATTGTTTTATCACAGTTCCTATTTTTTGAAAGGTGTGGTTTAGTCAGTGTCGATCCAAATGTTTTGCTGGATGGAATGCTTACTATTAAAGATTAACTTTCAGGTTGTTTCTGTTTCACTGGGGAAATACACAGAACTTTGACTGTCTTCAGGCTGGCATATCACAAGTGCTCACAAACCTTACACTGTAATTAGGACTGGGCATCTCCTAATATAAATCCTGTTTCTAATCTTTTTCCTAGAGAAACTCCATTTCCTATGTCCTACCAGTAGTTGTTGACTCAAAGAAGGAAATTCTCATTTTTAGTTTGTGGACATGTCAAAAGAAGGCTCCTTTCCTCCGAAGATCTATGTCTACTTCCTAGGCTGTCTCATAAAATGCAGAATTATGCTACAGGCAATTAACACTTTCAGTATTCCTTTGTCTATTGTGTTGATTTCATGTTAATAAAAAAAATAAATTATATCTTCTCCATAGTCAACTAAGCTCTTTGTATCAACATTAAAAGCTAAGGTTTGCAACTTAGTGAAATGTGTTTAACAGTTATCTGATGGAAATAAATTTTGTGACACTTTCTCGTCTTTGAGAAATAACTAGGCCACAACAACCAATTGCTGATTTAGGAATACTTGGTAAAAGACTTGTGTCCAAGAATTTACTGACAATTTCTGTGTTTGCACTGCCTACTGTTTTACAGACCAGTAATAAATAATAATTTCATGTTTAAGTTATTGAATATACATTATAACAGCAGACAAAATTTTAAAAGATCGAATAATTGAGAATGACTGGTGAAAAGAAAAATAAAGTATAGCTTTCAAAGTTGTCTTGCTTGAGTTAGAACAGATGGTGTCCTGAGCAGCACTGACCAAAATGAGGGATTACATTGTGTCAATCCCATTTCTTTGATAGAGTAACAAAACGAACAAACAAACAAAAAACCCTTAAAAATTTTGTGCAAGTCTTGAAACTCCATTTCTGTTTTAGAAAATATGTCAAAAATTTTGCCATCATATTTGACATCTGTATATAAGGATGACCTATATATCTTTCTGGATCCTTTTCCTGTTTTGTGCCAAACAGGCCGTGATGACTTTTTGGGTCCTGATCCCCCAGCCATTAGTTGTACATGTGAAAGTTTTATTTAGCTAAAGGCGAGGAAAGTTTTAAGACTGCTAAACCTATTGGTGAGTTTCCAAAGTATAACCCAGGGAGCAGTATCACAAAATACATAAACAAATGTCTGTGTGAGTCTCATGAACAGCTCATAACTTCTGAAAAGTTTGGCATGTAACCTGTAAGGTGGTACTGAAATTTAGCCATGTAAATCTAAGATTGTAACCTTTCAAATCCCAACCAACCTTCTAAAACTGAGCATTTTGTGTACAACCGAGGATTAGATTGTAACTAGATAGAATGCCGAGTCAGTCCTTAGGGCAGCCACTGACCCAGGGCTTCTATTTCCTGGGTAAACATCCCACCTGCTGTGCTGCACACTCTTCTCCTGCTGCTCCCACTGGTCTTTGAGCCCTCTTCTGCAAAAGGACACTACAGCCCTACTCCAAACCAACCAAAACCAAGTGCTTTGGTCATGGTCCTGGAAGGTGTCTAATGGCTTAGGTCCAAGAGAGTTTGGAAGTCAAGCAGAATAGCATCATAATTAAGCTATTATATATTTACATATATATACATACAGACTTTGCTACAATTCCCCTTTGTTGTCAGTTTCAAACCATTGGTGAGAACACCTGTGGCGTTTATGAAATAGCCCATATAAACATTTGTCTCCAAAAGAACATTCAGCACTCTGAATATCTGAATAGCAGGGCATGGCAACCTTGAGAAGGGCAGCACTTGAAGCAGTGTTGTCTCTTCAGCCTTTTCTGAAGCCTTTTTAACTCAGAGCACTGACCACTTAATTTCACTGCAGATTTCCCAACTTCCTCAGCCTGATGCAGAGGCAGCCCAGGTGCTGTTTGCAAGGTTATAGAGTATACGGGATTGCAAGTTTAACTACAAAAACATAGTCCTGACTGTAAAACAACGAGTCTCCATAAGTACCACCCAGGTCTGAAGTCCAACTTTGCTATCTTGTGCTCATTTTTTTGCATTTTTGTCCTTCATGATTCCCTCAGAGCAAAACAAGACATAGGGACTTGCAGAAATTTTTCATTAAAACTGACAGAAATATTCCTGACAGAAGAATTTTCATCTTTTATTTTCTCTGCTGCTTCTACTCTCCTCTTCCAGCTATCGCACTTTCTCACCCCTCAGGAGAAGGTTTTGTAGAAGTGCCTCTTCCCCAAGCTATGTAGGCTGTGGTGGGAAAGCATCACCTAAAGATGAACTGCTCCAGCCTCACACAGAACAAACAAGGTGTGTGGGTCGGTAGAGGACTCAAGGAATAGATGAGTGATAAAGCATCAGAAGGTCTCTGATAAACTTGCCCCATTACACATTCACAGGGCACACGTGAGTTGCCCAGGGGCTATGGTTTAATCTCCCAGAGTGTAAAATCATCTGCCAGAACCTGAATTTTGTGGAAGAAACAAAGAGTTCTACATCACAAAAGAAAACAGGATTGATTCTGTTCTCTTCCATCCTAGATGTAGTTCTCAACACTGACGGTAGATCATGACTTTGTCAGACTAAAAAGAGCATACAGTTATTTTCTAGCTCTTTCCTTTTAAGCCAAAATTACTCACATTTAGGGAAATGTATGAGTAACCAAACAACAGTTACAGCTGTGTCTGGACAATTCTTTCCTTTGGTAACACAGACACACGGACCACATTAAAGATGCAAAAATTCCATTTAGTTTCATGATGTTTACATATCTGCAGCAACATTCTGAGAATTCTAGAAATTTTGCCAGTATTTTGAATTAAGGGAGAGAGCTGTATTAAAAAAAAAAAAAAAAAATTTCTATGTTATACATACAAGTTAGCATGTATTAAGTAGTCATCTTTCCACCCACAAGCACTTTTATGGAATTCATGGGTTTGGGAAGTAAATTAAAAGCAGACTATGGTAAGATACAGGAGTTTTATACTGGTCAAACACTGAATAAACAAGCCCCTTTTTTTACATTTATTTAAGAGGACTTCAGGGACACAACCTCAGGACATGTATTTTGAAGGCAATAGAGATACTGCCTTGTAGATGTGAATTACAGAGTTACGTGATTCAGGAGCAGCAAAGTAACTTTATTTTCCAAATTTGTATGAACTTATAATCAAATAAATACTGCTTGTTTCCTTGGAATTCCACTTTTCACTTTCCTTCACCAGAAAAAAATGGGGTTTTTTTATTGCTACAGCTACACAACCAACAGAGCTAGGAGGAGAATCAGAGAAATTTAGACTAAGGTACCATCTACACAAGTGGACTTTATGGTGCTGCACTTTGAATTGTCAATTATTTTACTCATTGTGTAAGAAACAAAGCAGCAGGCAATGATATGTGACTCAGGAAAACAGTACTTTTTAGAAAAAAATATTTGCAAGGAGAAGTACTAGAAGGTTAACTATTTCATGCCTAGTTGTTAAAAAAGAAAGAGTTTTAGAAGACACTATTTTTATTTGCACAGGCAAATTTTTTGGCAGTGGACATCTTCCCATGACAACAAACTTCAACTACTCTCAAATCCTTCTAGTAACTCACTGTTACTGACTGCAGTTGTACAATCGACTGTGCTAGCTCCTGTGTTCCATATTCTTGCACGAGGCTCCAGCTGAAGCTCAACCTAGTATTTGGAAAGTTTGTTGAGGCAGCTGCTTGTACCATATGCACCTTCCTACCTCAGTTCAACCATTTGATAATTCGGTGTGCCCTTGTAAGAGTGCTTTGTCTCAGAAATCTGGCAGTGAGCAACTTAGCCGTAAGAGAGAGGTGAACATTTTCTCATCGAAGGAACCATTCTTCCATCCATGAGTGTCCTTTATTTGTCAGGTTTCAGAAGTCATCACTCTAGGAAAGAAGTCAGCACCTAATAAAGAAACCAGATTATCAAAGGCTACAGCTGAATGGTGAATATTTGGCCTTGAAAAGAGCTTAAATGGATGCTGACTTCTTAAAAATCTCTTCCAACTACACATATAAAATTCTGGCATTCTTTTTATTGAAAATCTACTACAGCACCATGTTGCACTACATGGATGCCCAGAAAACCTTTATTTTGGACCTGCTCCAAATCCATGTGGAAGAAGGAAAAGCAGTAAGTGCCCATTTGAAGAATTACCTGTGCAGCAGATATGTCTGCATACTTCTTACAGTAATTTATTGAATTTAATATAACAGGTGAACTGGTGGTACTTGCTGTAATAAAGGTTTAAGAGGGATTATTCTAGGAGATAACTGCTAGTTTATTCATGGATTTTAATGGGAGCTGGTCTGGGCCTAATACAAGTATTACCTGAAATCTTAACCAATGCAAGCATCACTTAAAATCTACAGAAAGATTGCTGTTTTCACTGTGACTATGACAAGCTACCTACAAAGCATATGGAGTCAAAGAACTAAAACAAAAAACTACTCAATAAATAGTAACAATAAATGAGTAAGGTGTGCTTCTTGTAGTCTTTATATTGATATGAAATTAAATTCATGTTCTAGTAGTCTGTGTATCTGTAGATTATTTAAAATATGCAACTTTAATAGAAATGGGGAAATAGTCTGGCATTTCAAAAACTATACAAATATAACTGCTTTTTTCAAAATTTTGCTTTAACTTCTTTTTGGGCAGGCATGTTTGAAAGTATTTCAAATACTGTGGAGAAGCATTAAAATAGCTAACTATCAAAGCAACCCTGAACACCTTCTGCAGTGTCCTTAGCTAATAACTCCCTCTACCCACACTGATACCAATGGATATGTAAGCAACGATCCTGTGACATTTCAGTACTGAATTAATCCTCATACCAGAATGGAAACACTCATCCTGAATAATATTCCAGTACTGACAGCAAAATAAAAGACCACATTCTGTACTGTACAGCAGTGTCAGGAACCTAAGTGCTGAACAAGTGAAATTGATATTGTTCATTTATTAAATGAATTTGTCTTAGTTGTACAAAAAGTTGATAGGAATGTATATATGATTGGATTCCTAAAATGAATATTGTAACCTCATTAGAAAAAATGTAGAGCAGGTAAGCAGAAGTAAGAACATAATCAAACAACAGAATTGTAGGTATTTCCTTAATTTATTTTGTGAATGACATGGTGTTTTCAGGTTTCTGAAATTGTTAGATGAGACAGGAGATTCATGATGAAGCTTTGAATCCCATAATGTCTCAGTTGAGTACAGGGAATAAGAATTTCAAAACTGAAGACTTAGTTTGGCTAGCATGTGCTATAACCACCAAGTAGAAGAATGACATCTTTATTTAAGAGTTGTGACAAATTGCAAACAAACACTAAAACATGAACGTCGTAATGGAGCAACAGGGGTTGTCCACTGCAGAATATCAACTCAGATGTTTGGCAGTACTTTAAGTACCTCTCTTTAGCAGTGGAGGGGGTATGATTGTTTTAAAACCAGGAAGATGAACACAAGCATAACAAAATAGCATTCACCACTGCCCTTTCCATCAAGTGCAATAGAATTTAAATGAAAGGTTATTCTTACCAGCAATAATTTTTTAACTTAGAGTGTTGCATCCACTGTAAGATAGAATTAGGGGACAGCATCATATATGGAAAATGTGATCAGAAAATTCAAAAGATAAAGTGGAATGATTTGATCAAAGCACATGATGAATAAACAGTTTTCAATTTTAGAGCAACAGAAGAGGACAATAAACAGCAGCTACAAAAGCTAGAGATTTTGAAATAAATAGACATAGATAACTAACATTCAAGAGTCTTAGAAGGGTTGGATGAGGTTTTGCTTTAACATGAATATAGATTTCCAATAAACCTAGGAAAACAAATGAAGTTACGAAAGAATGGGAGAATGCAAAATCTCTAACTGTATTTCTAAGTGGTAAACAGGACAGCATGGACAGGCCTGTCAATCTAATATCAGTACCAAACAATGAATGAAACACAGGCTAAGTGATACACGGGAAAAAGGAATGCAAACTGTGCAGAGGATATTTTCTGGGAGAGAATGGGTGAAAGACAAAAAACCTGTGTTGGAAAAGAGCCAGCAGTATTAAATACCCACAGGGATCAGGATAGATAATCAACCAAAAAAATTCCAGCTCAGGCATCAGTGCTAGGCTGTGATCAGAAGGAATGTGTGTCTGCAGTTGTAGAGAGAGGCTTAAAACCTGGAAGAGGCTAATGGAAGAGTGACAAGAATTAAAAAAAAATATTTATCACAATATCTGCAATATGTTTTGATAAGAGTGGGGTCTTCACTGTAGCAGACAACATGTAAGAGATTCCAAAGGATGACATCTGCAGTGAGACAAATTCAGACTAAATCACAGAGGAACAATTTTAAGCATAAGATTGTTCTGGACAATGAAAATATTCTGGAATTATTTCTTACATGCTGTCAGAGATTCCCCACCATAATCGATTTTTAAAGGAAATCTGGGTATTTTCCTAGGAATATATTATTATAGAATAAAAAATCATTCAGAAAAAATGCATCTCCTAAGTGGTGCAGGTGTTAAGGCTCCATTAACACAAAAGCCAGGTCTGGCTTTCCAGTGTATGAGTAGTGTTTAGTTAGAATTGTCATCACCAGGTACTTAACGCCCCACAAAGATGAATGGGACCATACATGATATCCCTTACAGCTCCTCTTTCAGTATTTTATTTCATGAAGGAAGATATATACATAAACAGAAAAAAAATTCTAAAAGAAATGTGTTGTTGTTATTATTATAAATATTTAAGGTGTCTATGTCAACAGCAGTTAACACTTGCAAGCTGAGGACTCTGTTGTATCATGCTCTGTGAAAAGTCTTTCAGTTAGCTTCCAATGGATCCTACAACACAATTTGAAGACAACAGTAATCTGTAGCCAGGGAGCAGATGTAGTCATTGCTCTTGAAGATACACATCCTTCTGCTTGGAAACACTTCTCCACTAATTCATGTGGCATGCGTCACTTCACTACAGCATGGAAAAATTTCTGGGTTTAAAGCTTAGCTGGATTCTGTTTTGTAATTATTCTTGATCTTTTATTAATGTGCTGAAATGAGTGGGAAAACACAAATATGAAATTACTGACAGCACATTTGCAAGTATTTAGTGGTTCATTTTGTTAAACAATAGTTTAAGACGTAAAATACACTTGCTTGGTAGTCCACAAAATATCTGTGTAGCAGTAGTAATGTTGGGTTTGTATTTGACTTCTCTGTAACATGGCAAATGAGAGGAAAACTTTGCAATGAAACAAAGGATCTAACTTTTCCGGTAGAATAAAGGAATATTCCTCACAAACTAAGATTACAGGTATTGAAGACATTTACAAGTATTTAATCCCCCCACCCCATCCCCCATTCCCCATTCTCTTATCAATTCAGAGTGAAGACTTGAGGGCTGAGTGCAAAAAAGTTTCATTTGAACTAGCCTGAGCAACTTCTGCATTCATCATTTTCTTAATTGCTTTTCCCTGTCTTGTCCAAGGAAGACTTTGCAAGGCATAGCTGCATGGGCTATGATGTAATGAGATCTTATTAGTTAAACAAGACCAGACCTCAAGCTTAAGCAAAATAAATTCAGATAAAGTCTCTGCCCCTTGACCCAGCAATTTTGCAGTCTTTGAACAGCAAAGAAACTTGGAATCTGGTCACAGATGGCAGTGTGAAAATTCCCCTGGCTGAAGGGAGACTGTCAAGCAGTGTAAAACCAGAGGTGCTGGTTCCCACTGCTTTCTGCCTTGTCCTGAAAAGCTTCTTAAGGGAAAAAAAAAAAAAAAAAGCTGAGAAATTCAAAGGGAAGATGAACTGTATCTTTATTGTGGTGATTTCTCACCAGAATATGGTCCCGTAGGAGCCAAAGCCAGCATAAATCATAAATCATAAATTGCAATCATATAGAGATAACAAACTTACTTTATATTCTAACTTAAACTGAGGAGCAAAAAAAGACAGGACAGAGCAGACTATGAAAGAAGAAAGTGTAACTAGTTCTGAAAGCCATTCAGCATTTCCTCTGAGTACATTTTTGAAGAGAAGCAAATATGCCCTTCTACGAAGCTTTTTGCAAAATCTGCATTGTTTGTCCCCAAAAAGCCTACAATTATAAAGAGATTTACACATGTATGCAATATACATATATAAAAATGCAAATATACATAACACATATATAATAAATAAATCTGAATAACACTGAAGAAACTAAGGATTATTTCTACAAAATAGAAATACTGCATCACATATCATGTATACAGTATTTTTAGTAAGAAGTACACTTAAACTATCCTTTTTTGCCTGCTGAATGTTTCTTTCTCTTCTCATTACTTACTGCTTCATTTGAGACAAGTTGGAGGGATAATGAATCAGTGATATCTTGAGATTATATATAGTGCCCTTACTATAAGATGCAACAGGATATTCCTTCTCAGTATAGCTGTAAAATCTGTAATTTTGTACACCATTAAAAATAGCTCAAATAGTATCTTTGGCTAAATATTTTTCTTTTGACCAAATCTTACAGCTTAAGAGATTTTTTAACAGAACTGTAAATTTTACACCTACCTTTCAATTAAAACTCATCATATTATTAAATTCTTTCGCTAAGAGGTGAGAAAGGATGTTCTGATCAATAGCTGGGATTCAGGAGGGCTAATCCTTGCTCTGACACTGTTGCTTTGCAACCTACTTTGCAAAACAAAAATACAATTTGAAGAGATTTAATTGGAATTTTTAGAATTGGAAAGATAATTTACAGCTATTTAACCCAGTCTTTGTATATGTTCTCAAAATACATTTATTATTACAGTATCAGTGATGGGTTAATGTAGAACAAAGGAAAGACAATTCATCTTCACATAGCAAATTCTTGAACTGTGGCATTCAATACCAGGATGATATTGACTACCTTTACTTTGAAAAGTCTTTTTTATCAACAGCAACATGTAAATTTATAACTGGTAGAGGGAAAGTGGCCACCTTCCTTACTTATCTCTGTGATATTCAGATATCCACCTTGCCAAGTTGTGCCTGAGAATTGTACTATTCTTATGGGAATATGTTCTGAGAGAATCTTCCTGCAGGGACTGAACGTTAGGGCCCAGGTGATTCACTAGAGCTGGGCTATCAGTGCTCATATTTGAAAACAAAACAGAGACTGGAGAAATAGTCATTACCAACACCAGGTAACCAAATTCCTTGAAAACTATACTGAGCTTACTCTGGCAAATATATTTAATATAACTATCTAAGAACCAGCATTTAGCCTGTAATTAACAGAATTCTGGGAACCAGTACTTCTCAAAAAGAGTTGCAGATCAGAGTTCAGAGTCATCTGGGTATAATTTCCCAATATGACATGGTGCACAAAATGTCTAATATGAGCTTAATAAATAGGTATCAGAGGAATAATGAATGAAGATAGGTGTCGAAAGTTATTATGTTGCTGTTGTATTTAGCACTGATGAAATCATTACTGTAATATTTTGTCCACAGTTGGGGTCCATGGTTCAGGAATATTGTTGAAGAAGTTCAGAGAGGAGTCACAAGCCTTTCTGGGGGACGGTAAATCATGATTCAGGGTAAAAGATTCAAAGCGCTCAATCTGCTTAGTTTATCAGCTGAGAATACTAAAGATTGATTTGAACCTAACCTCTAAGCTGTTACCATGGGGAATTATACAGATTTGATTATGGACTCTTAAATCTATCAAAACCATGGAATTAGCAATATAAGGAGGTAAAAAAATAGTAGGAAAATAGTAGGAAAATCTGGACAAAATCATTCTAGAAATAAAGACGCATATTTTTGCAAACTGAAGTGAGCAACTTCCTGTGGTCTACAGTCTCAATATAAATCTTTGAACATTGTTTTAAAAGATAGTTTGTAGCTCAAATAAGAATCAGCTTGCTTTATACAATAGCACTTCTGGTTTTATCATCTGCTAAATTTTGAAAAGATGAGGTTGAAATACCAAGCTTTGGGACTTTGCAGCCATCAAAACAGAGGCCTTCAAATGTATCTGCACAAAACCTGTGAGTCTAAGGAGGGAAAAGAGTCCTCACTGGTAGCATATTGTTCTCAGAACAAGACTTTTAGGAGATACTGCTCTATTCATTTTTTTTTTAATCCAAAGCCAAAAAAAAATCCCCAAGAACCAGGAAAATTTCAAGTTATAGGTATGGCACTGGAAGTTGTTTTACAAACATTAGATTAGCTTGTTAAGTGTATACTACTTTATAAAGTATTAATAATTCTGTAAGTAAAACTTGGGACTTTCATATTACTTGCCAGCAAAAGAACCTCATAGACAACAATTAATGAATCACATCACTTAGAAATCCTGAGAATTGGTAACTTTTATTATTTGGGTTATATAGAGAACAAATTGAGGGACAAAGAGTGATAAAGATCAAAGAGGAATTCTGGAAAGGAAACAAAATATTTTTGAGATGCTGGCAGGTGACATTCCTGTTCATGTGTCAGTATCAACCCAATGCTGATGTGTCCAGTGCAAGACACACTGATGCTGAAAGTATCACCTCTTTTCAACAACACATGGAAAGTAAACATTTACTCTGTCCTTTATCCTCAGTGCACTCATGTGAGGGAGAGGTGATACTGACTGGGGTGTCTTCTCAAAATGCCAGTTTAGGGCAGTAGTTTATTCTTACTTAAAGTCCTAGAACTTCTCTATTTATGACACTTTTCATAAACCTCCTTACAGAAAAAAAGAATCTGTACTATTACAACAGAAAAGTTTGTAGTATTAAATGAACCAAAATGCACAGCATTATAATATACCTTTCACTTTATACAATTTTTGTAAAGATCCCTGCAGGAAATCCATTAACGGTGCATCACTGATTTGAAACGGGTACAAATAAAAATAAATTATTAAATTATATTTTTATGCAAGACTGTTCTGTGCCTGCAAATCTAAAAAACATTTTTATATCTTTCTTTAGAAAATTTAAGAATTGCCTTCATGTTATCAAATGTTTATTCTTACGATTATGTTTTGGTTGGCAGACAAATTTAACTATAAATTATGAAAGCTACAACAAATTAAACAACAATCAGCTTCCTGCACTAAAAGCAATTTTTCTTCACAAGAAAAAACCCAAGTCCCATCTGTTACTAGCACTGAACAAAATCAAAACAAAATGAACCAACAATATTTTGGCCCTTGATCTCTTGGATGCTTTATGACAGAGGTCATAAAGCATGTAATTATTATTTGATATCAAGACAGCTCAAACTAACCTCATATTCCTAAGGCAGTGAGAGCCTTCATCACAAGTCAAAATCTGCTTGTGTGGAATAAATAGTCTTACAAATCTCTTTCTTCTCAGTTTAGTCTGGGCTTTTGAAAAGTTCTTAGTAGTTCAAAAATGGAAAACATCATACTGAAATTCACCAGATCACAGGCATTTCCTGTTTGTTTCTGAAAGCTGTAGTTATGACTTGTAAATCACAACATCAGTTAGGTTCTGCTCTGGCTACATTTAATTGTCGACTTCTCCATTCCTTTTGCTCCTCTTCATCAATGGAGGTCAGCTCAAGATGGCTCTATGTTTTGGCTGCTGAGGCTCAGGAAAATTTGTACAGCCTTTAATTCTGACATTTCATTTCTGACATCGATAAGAAACAGCCTATATTTGATGAACTTCAGAAAACACAGAAGAGAAAAGTACAGACTTGGATTTTCTTTTCTCCAATAGGCAGTATTGAATAAGACTGGGCTTTGGTTTTTTACCTCCTTGAACAGAAAATTTCCAGGAATATATGTGCTCCCTTTTTTTCTTTTAAACATTTTAAAAGTTTTTACTGTAAATTGCCCAGCAGGAATGATGGGCACATCATGATTAAAACACCTTATTTTTATGTATACAGCAGACAATCATTTGCAGCAGGCACCGTACATATATATTGTGAAAAACAGGCTCACAATAGAACTTCCTTCACAAAAGAAATGTACTTTTCCAAAAGAGTGATGTACCTGAAATACCATGTAACAAAAATACTGCAGCTAGACTAAGAACGTCAGAACCAGGTCACACAGAACCATGACCAATAATTCAGCATTTCGAGTACAAGAACAAGAAAAGAGGACAATACATAAGCTTCATAATGAAAAACATAACAGAATAAACAGAGAAGATTCTTTAACTGGCAACACTGGGAGATGAAAGGCAGCTCAAAGGGAGATGGGCCGGGTTTTGTGCACGCCCTTACAGGATTAGGTAGCTCATAGAATGGTCTGTGTTTGAAAAGTTATGTGTAACTGCTGTCCAGGCAGATGACAGGTCCTGTGTTCAGGCAGCCCTTGCACTGATTTCCCCACCACTGAAATGAAAAACTAACAATAAACACAAATTTGAGAATCAGGAGGTTTTCTTCTAGTAGCATGTCACTTTTACTCTGATCAGTGTCTTCATGTTAGATTTAACCTCTGTTACTATCCAGTGTGGCCAAACACTTTGCTGCACTACGCTTTTTGCTCTATCGCTGTGCCTAATGGTGCAGCATGATTATTTCTCTGCTTTTTAAATTTTGGACTTACATAGATGTAATAATAACAAAACTGTTCAGATTTCTGAGTACTTAGCCAGAATTTTATAGACAGATATTGTATTAGATACTCCCATGATGAGCACAATGAGCTCCAGGTCTTGTGTCCATGGATGCTACAAACTAGAGCTGGAGCTCAAGGCAGCTTGTAAGGTGTTTAGAGTGAGCTCCCACACGGACCAGAGCCTTGAGCTAAAGGGCAGCACACGTGTGCCCAGAAGCTGAGGCGCTGTGCAGTCAGGGCCACACTGAAACAACCCTTCTGTTTTCTGCAAATTCTGCTTTTGTCACTGCCTTGGCATTTGAAAGAGATTACTAGGATCTGAGGAAGGTTCCTATTGCCCTTTTGTTCTGCATTCATGCATAAATTATAGGGACAGACCCATCTAGTTCACAAAAATCCAGGCTACAAGGCACTGACTGTGAATCACACATCTAATAACTTGTCTAGTGCATGGGCAATAAAGTCCTACAGAAGTGAGCAAGCAAAGTTCATCGTTTTCGTAACTGAGACAGCAAAAAGTTAAGAGATTTTCTAGTTTCACTGATTTAGATGGATAATTCTGGCACTAAGGTCATCATCACTACTTCGTGACTCAGTGTTCCTTCATAACAAAGAAAGGGCAAGACAATGTACAGTATGGCAGAAGATCAGGTATCAATCTCATGCAGAGCTCTGAAACTGTGAATGAAATCACATAATTGGATATATTTCATTTTGTAATGAAATTCTATAGTGAAGCTATGCAAATTATGGTATACTATAAAGTTTATTATAACCAGAAGGAATGAAAAAAAAAATAAGACAAGATTTCTGAAAGAATCTACAATCACTATTACCTAGACAAGACATCTCTCTTTTAAACAAAGTCCACCTTTAACACACTAGTATAAATTAGGGTGAAAGCCTCTGAAAATATTAGACATACTATTAAAATCTGCTGTAAAACACAGTGAAATATGATTTAGAGTCATGGGACAATGTAGCAATAGCAGTTCTTTGATATGTATTACATGTTCTGAGCAGGCTAACATTAAATGGTGCAACTTCTTGAGTTCCCATAAATCTTAACAGGGGTGTTTGAAAGTTCTTTATTCTGCTATGCAAGCTATAATAGAAAAGAAAAATAATAGTAAGAAACATGAACACAGTCTGTATTTGAGTCTGTGTAATGGTAGATCCCAATGTGGATGCACAAGAAGCACATGGCTTCATGCCAGATTACTGGAATTGGGGACTCGAACATCAAGTTAAAATAACTTGTCCTTTGTGTAAGTTGGTCTAGCTACAAGTAAAAATGAAACTAAGGGAAGCACTGCTTTCTGAACAAAATATGTTGGACTCATCTTCATCTCCTCAATAAATATGTTTTTGGTAATCTAGCTTGCAAATATCCAAGAATGTCAGACAAGCTCAGGCTTCTCTAAGAGATAAATCCTGGGGTACACAGTGTCTTATGATAAGAATAAGTAATCACCTGAAAGACCAGTGTAAGTCCATAGGAATCAAAAGAAATTTATTGACTTCAGGGAATTTTAGATCAGACTCTGGAAGATCTTGGGGGTATAACTCCTCTTGCACGTCATTCATCTGCTCAGCAACTACACATTTTGTGACAAGTGAGAGTCCGTCAAGTAACTCCCACAGCATTTTTCCCTTTCATCCTGTAAACTCCTTTATTAGTGATAAGCCTCTGTGCCCTGGCATGCATGTACCAGCTGAAGGGAGGAACCTGTTTGTAAACCAGATGCTTTGACATAGTTGGAAGTTGGAAGGCAGGCAGCAGTACTTGGCAAACAAACTTGTAATAAGTGCACTTTGCTTGAAATGTTTATGATTTTTTTCTTGAAAAATATGCTGAGAAGATGGGCACTAGACATGCTGCTCAACTTTGAAGTTCAAGTTTGAAGGTGGGGATCCTGAATACCTCCCAAAGAACATTTGGAAAAAAAAAACAGCCTGGTGCTCTATAAAGTAAAGAATGTGCTTGGAGAGAAGGCAGAGACTGCTACGAAGTCCCATTGTCATGCCACCTGCAGAGAAATTACCAAGGTCCTGAGAACGGCAGCTTCATTTCTGAAGCAACAGGTTCATATGAAACCCTCCTAATTTGCTGGTAGATCATTAATAGGAAGCACACAGGTATACCAAGCACCCCTTCCGATCCATGTGAATACTTTCAAGCTAGCAATACACTCAAAAATTAGGCAAATTTGTAAGCAGAAAAGGAATCTCATTTTCTGCCTCTTGCTCTCTTAAAATTGGACATATAAAGAAGGAGTTACTTTGCTCAGCTGAGATGTATGTGATGCCTACTTATGATCCACAAAATATAATTACCAAGGAAAGTTCAGCATTTGGAGGTCCTCCAGGACACAATCTCATCAAGGAGGTAAAAACCTCAGGTGCTTAAAACGTGAAGACTTGAAGGTTTCTTCCTTTTGACAGTCCCATTGTTCTGTGGACAGAGAACTGCAGGTATGGAGAGTAACCCAAACAATTTTCTGAAATCAGGCTCAGCAAATTTATTGACATTTAGAATTTGGCTAAATAAAAAGGAGGAAAGGCATGGCATTTTTATAGCTTCTATCTTTATGAACAAAGGAATTCAGCTCAGTGCAGATCTCAAGCTGGCAGGGGATGCTACCACATGAAGGGGAGGTGAGGAAGTTCAAAACCCTCAAGAATATTACATCCAGTTCACCTCCTCCCAACTCCATTCCTTTTCCCTCTGTACCTCCCTTCACTGCTTCACACTCTTTTAATGGCAGAAGCTCTGCCTTTCCTGTAAGTCCAATAAAAACCAGTGTGAACCAAAAAGGACAGAGAGACATGGAGCTTGTATAGCAAGTGGCTGTCCAGACAGGAGATACCTCCTCAACAAGAAAAGTGGTTGGTTGTGCAGGGATCTGTCTTTGAACATGCTATGGAGCTCTGGAGGCAGGTGGAAGGCAGGAACCTGGCATGAGCAAGGTGAGTTGGCTGAGGCTGACTTGGTGGGCAAAGAAATAAAGGGCTCTGGTGGGCTTCTCCTGGAAGGCAACTGTTAGAAATGAGATGTATTTCACACAACTGGCAGGATCTGGGTTGGAAGGCTGGACTGAGGCATGTTAGCTTGAAATGAAGTTTCAACAAAGAGAAAAGGACTTGTACTCCAGGCATGGTCAGTGTGGCTGAAGGCTGGGGACCTAAAATCCCACAGAAAAAGTAAAAAGCTGAACTGCAGTGACTCGGGAATCACTGCCTTAGAGTCTAAGTCAAAAGACAGATAAGATGCAAAGAACCAAGGAAAAGGCTACCTAGGGATTAACAGTTGCATAAAAAGCAAAATAATATCACAAAAAATTCTGTGTTAAATTAAGCATGTGACTAGTTTCAGTGATACCTAGTGGGACTGCATGAGTAAAAATAAATACACAAGATAGGAACCTAAAATAGGAAATGGAGCATAAAACTGAGAAGAATGAATACAGAATAGAAAGGGCTGAGGAAAACAAAAGTGGAGAGAGAAAAGAGAAGAGCAAACATAATTTTTAAAGGAAACAGATGCAGAAAAGACACTTTATTGATTATTTTCTGTTGATGGTTTAAATATACAAAAACATACTCGATACTGATAATGCTTTTAAAGGCTCAGCTAAGAATATATTAAATCAAGTATATTCAGTTCCCCTGTATTAGTAAGCCAGCAAGATTTGCATTTAAAATAAGTGTCCAGATCGTGCATCTTCTCAGGCAGGGTTAAACCAAACCAGAAAAAATGGCAGGGTCAGGGCCAAGGCAACTGCCTGCATGCCTGTTATGTCTGTCATTGTTTGTTTTGTCTTTCTGGACTTGTAAGCCCTTCAGGCCTGGAGCTCTCCCCATGGGGCCTGCCCAACCTGCACTGCCTTTGGTGGGCACCGAGGAAGGCTTTGTTTGTCCAGCGTTTGGCTCAGGGGAGTAAGGCCTGGCTGAGACTCATAAGTTATAGATAATGATGGTAATAGCAGCAAATCATCACATGCATTCACTGAAATATGGCCGTGCTTAAATGCTTTTTCTGATATTGGGACACTGTGCAGACATGAAGTTGCTTCCATGCAGAGCAAGACAGTACTGGGTTCTTTGACACCATTATGGTTGGTGAGATTGCGATTTCACACAGGACAGGTGAAAAGGCAGCTTAGAATCCTACTTTAAAAGCACATATACTTATTTTCTCTCAGTTGTGGTGACAAGAGCTCTACTGGCACTGGCACCATGGAGCAGCACTCAGAGGAGGAGGGTGTTCCGTGATTGCTTTGGTGAACGCAGATTAATTGCTGTCCTGTTTCCACGTACCCAGTGCAAGTACTACAAGGGTAGGAAAGAGCTATCAAAGGTGCCAGAGAAACTCTGCCAAACACCCTCACCCCGGCGCTGCTAAACGCCCCATTCACACCTCGCCTGCGGCACCCTTCAGACAGCTTTTCCCTTCGTTCAGTGACCTGCTGTCGGGTTAAGGTTAGGGTGCAGGAGGCTGCGACCCGCGGGCCCTCAGCGCTCTGCCGTGCCCTCAGCGCCTCCGCCGGGCTNCGGGCAGCGCGGGCAGCGCGGCGCTCTGGTGCCCCCGCGTGGCCGGCGGCGGGGCAGGGCGGGCGAGAGGGCGAGAGCCGCCCCGGGCCCTTCCCCAGGCTCATCGCTCCGCACCCTGCTAGCGCGGCAGGGAAGATGCATTCATCTTGGGCCCGAGCGAGGCATGCAGGGAATCGTCCCGGGATTCAACAGCACTTTACAGAAAGCGTCTTACTCGTTGTTTTTTTTTGTTTTTTTTTTGTTTGGGTTTGAGTCGTTGCTGTTGTCTGTTCTGTGTACACTGACACAGAAGCCTGCTCGGAGCGCTGCTGCTGGCGGGGCGGTGGCTGTGCCGGCTGCGGAGCCGGAGGATGCGCCGCTCCCTGCGCTCGGCACCCCGGGCAGAGGCACAGCCTCGGGTGGAGGAGCTTCGGGGCAGCCCGTGGTGCCTGCAGTGCAGCAGGCCCAACTCATCCTCTTTGTCCGCTCTTGCTTTGTTTGTGTTTGGGTTTTTCAAACTCTGTTCTCAGGACTTAGCTTTTAGAGTCAGTTCGTGCAACATTTCTTTTAACATTGTGCCAGAGATCAGGAATTGCTGCTAAAGTGCAACAAATCTAGAGAATAAATCTCAAAGTAAATTTTTACTTCTGGTATGGGAAGAGTCTTGATGTGAATCAGGTCTGTGCCATCTCACTGAGGGTTTTATCTAGAAGCCTCGGACATAACGTGGTGTAATTTGGGCAGTGTCTCTCCATTGTTTATTGGAGTAAACAGTGTCTGAATAAAGTCTGTCAGAGAAATCAGGAGTAAGGACAATGCTTGCTGGAAGGGTGAACCTTCATTTTATGATTCATCTGGGAAAAGGGTAGCAAAATCTTCTTACAGTGCAGCCATTTACCTTTTTGGCCCAGCTCTCCTCCTTCCTTTGCGGCAATTACCGTCTGAGGAGCAGTATCAACCTCCTCTTAACAATTAGGGTATGCAGAAAATCCTGTGGACAGCTGCTTAAAAGACCAGAGGGCCCAGAATAGTCTTCATTGCAGTCTCTATTCTTGGACCTTTAGACTTGAAACTTAAAGTCTGAGTTCCTACCGCTGGAAGTATATTTCAAGTGTTACTCCCTGTGTGCAAATATGTATAATGTTAATTGTTATTCAAGGTTGCCTTTACTGGGGTTTTTTAGGCTTTTTGTCTTCTTTTTTTATTGTAATTTTTCTACTTCTAAGGTATGCTTCTGCTTCTAAGGTATGCTGTGAATTTAAGACAGCACTCTGCAATGCTAAAACCAACAGTACAAAGTACTGCATGAGCATTTGGACAATGCTCTCAGGCACTTGGTGTGATTCTTGGGATGCTCTGCATGGAGGCAGGAGTTGGACTCAATCCTGATTTCTCCCTTCCAACTCAGCATGTTCTATGAGTGTTTGAAAGTAAAACTTGCTGGGAGTTCAGTGATAAATTTCCTCTGGGCCCAGGAAATTCTGTTCCCATTGAAGGCAATGGCAAAAATTTCAGTGTTTTCAAGAGTGCAATAATTTCCTGCTATCCTTTGTATATTTAAAATTGATCAACGAAAGTGACAAACATAGCCTAATTTTAGAGCTCTTATTGGAAATAAATTGTTCAGAAACCCACAGGTATTTTATCTGGTCCTGCGTATTATTTCAACCAATGAATCAGCTCTGGGACTGCAGAAAAAAGCTTTATATGCTTGATACTAATGTTGAAGTCATTGTATAGTAGTATAAAGGCCATATACTATCTAATCCATGTATACATCTAGTTTATGGACAAAGTTACTTTTCATAGCAATGGAAAAATGCATAAGTTTCATAGTGGAAAAAAATTCAGATGTTGCAAGCCAAGAGAGAAATGACCAATACGATGAATTGCCTCCAAGTGGAAGACTAGGACCTGTCATATTCTGGAATTTAGTGATGACCCATCTTGCATATCTGAACATCTGCTCACTACTTAGAGCTGGCCTTAGCTGAGTCACTTGCTACTTTCAGTTATAACTCCCTCACAGAGAAGCTATTAGAAAAATCAATAGAGGAATCAATACATTTTACCCAAGTTATCAGATGTGCTACTGATGCTTAAGTTGCTAAATAGTATTTGGTTCAAATAAAACGGATCTCACGTCCTTTCTATTAAACTGAGAGCTGGCATATATTTCTCTTCCCTCCCCTCATCATTCCCAGTTGAGAAGCATCTGCACTGTGGCACCAATTTGTGTGGAATTTCAATGTGGTTTTGAAATAAAATTGATTAACATTTTCTCTTCTGAAAAACTCTCTTAACATCATCCCAACAATTATGGGAAATTAGATTGTATAAAAATACTTCTAGTTTATTTCCCAAATAAAGTAATAATGCAGCATAATGAGGGGTTACGCAAGGGATCTCTAGGAGTACTTGGAAAAAGCAAAGTCAATGAAGTAGAAAAATGAGGGAACAAAGACTGGATTTCACAGCAAACTGTTTCCATTGGACTTCATCTCTAGATATTACATTGATATTTTATGTGCATACAAATTATGTTCCATGGGAACACTTTGGGGTAAATTAACAGTGCATTACACATGAATTTGGGCATGCAAATGACAAAAATAGGAGATAAGTGTGAAGAAATTGTGTCCCTAAACTACCATGTACTTAACTCATTGACAAACAGGCACATCAGGAAAGAATTTTAGGATATATTACACTTTGCAGGAAGATACATAGATTTTGCTAAAGGTACTGGTATTGCTCTTTTTTTTTTTTTTTTT
>VXBR01004747.1:75268-208314 GCA_013400215.1 Cisticola juncidis | reverse complement strand
CTGATAAGCAGCAATTTTTTTGGGGGGGGTGGGGGGGTGCAAATGAATTCTTATGGCAGATATATGAAAAAAAGCTAAATCCAGGGCTACATGGTTTCAGGGAGGTAATGGGACAAAGTGCCTCTTATTTACGTTAGAATAGCACCCTGGCACCCTATCAGTAGACTTCCGGTGAAGTGGAAATTGCAGTTATTTCCAAAGCTTCATAACCACGTCATCAAAGAAACCCACCACTACAATCTGTAACAAAAACAATCCTTATTGACAGTTCTAAGCAAGTGACCAGTGTTTGAAGGAATGGAAGCACTGATCCTATAAAAATCTGTGGAAAGGATAAGGTTATTATACAGGATTTACAGTTCCCCCATGCAGTATGAATTGCATCTGTTTACACAGACATGCAAGAGAGCTGGAGAAGGACTGTTTACAATGGCAGGACATTGTAAATGTGACCCTAGTGACAGGACAAGGGGTAATAGCTTTAAATTCAAAGAGGGTAGGTTTAGATTTGATATTGGGAAGAAATTCTTTACTATGAGGGTGGTAAGACTCTGGAACAAGTTGCCCAGAGAAATTGTGAATTCCCCATCCCTAGAAGCATTCAAGACCAGGTTGGATAGGTCTTTGAGCAACCTGGTCTAGTATATGGTATACTCTCCCCTGACAGGAATGTTGGAACTAAATGGTCTTTAAGATTCCTTCCAAATCAAATAGTTCTTTGATTCTTTATGGTACTGGCAGAGTAAGCTCTGAGTTAGACTGTTGTTGACACAGACTGCCAGCAGCACCCAGTATCTTGTTTCAGACACAGTCAGTGCATAAAAGGGTTTCATCTTCCATCTCAGTCTCTTGTGTCAGTCTTGTGTCAGTCTCGTGTCAGTTGTCTCTATGAAGAAGTCTGATATAAGGCACAACTTGGGATAGCAGGATGCTACTAATTCACTAGACCCAACCAGAACCTCAGAAAGATTGACCTAGCATCCCCACTTCAGATCCCTTGCCAACCAACCTTCTGCCTGTGAAAATATCTCATTTTGAGCTGAGTATCGCTGCTGAGGGGACTGAAAACGGGATTGTACATGCTTTAATTAAAGGTCACAGGTCTGACAGGCTGTGACATTATCTAATATATAGCTTTCCCTTTAGAGTTGCAGACCACCATTTTGTGAGGCTGTACTTTTTCTGAGTTCTGAGCACGCTCCCCGTTAACTGACTCACACCATTGACATGATGGATCCAAAGCAGTGATGAAACTTTGTGAGAATGCATTAGCTCAGCTTCTGCTTGTGCTAGGTCACTGCCATTCTTATTTTTTTACATTTCCTTCTGAATGAGCCAGGTTTTTGAGAGGCAGCTGGAGTCTGTGATAAGCCAGAGTGAACAATCTCTCTGATTCAGGAATGAACAGACTTTATGCTAGAGCCTACCCCTCTTCACCTCAATATCTGTCTTCTCCCCATTGAAAAAGTGGCCCTGTCCCTTCCACATACTCAGTATGGTGACTTCATCTGTATAAAACCTTGTTTTTCCAAAGTCCTGTTGGTTTCCACAACTTCCCTTACACTGGCGTGAAAACTGCAAAATAGTAAAAAACCCCAAACTGTAGAAGCTTGTGGAACCCTCCAAATCCAAGTCCAAAGTAAAGAGAATTCTCAAAGATAGCAACTCAAAGGACACAGAAGAAAGAGGAAAGGTTCTTCCCCTTCTCAGGGCCTCTTTCTGGGCAGGTAGCTGCCAGGGAAAGGATGCAGAACTGGAGTCCTGCCCTGGCACAGGAAAATGCCACAAAAGGCCAGAAAGATTCTAAGTCAGACAATGAGATAAACTAGAGGAAAACTTTAGTGAAGAACATGTACCTGCATGCTGCTGTTGTCTTCTACATCTCTTCACTTCAGCATCCCCGGAAATTCACATTAAACTTGATCATCACTGGCTCCCCTTCTACAAATTTGGGAGCACTTCTTTTTTATCAGCCTTCAGTACATATGCTGTGATTACTTGTCTTTACCTCATAACACATCTCCTTTTGATTCCTCCAATCAATCAGTGTCAATTAATGCTATTAAAAGATTTTGACCGGATCTGAAATACCTCTAAGAAGCTGGGATGATAAACAACTGTTAGTTGATCTGCACTGAACCAGGACTAACACATTTTTAATTCTTCCTTTATTCAAAAATATGGTGTTGGCACTTCTAGGAACATGGAGAGAGTTTGTTTTACTTGTCAAATGGAATATTTGTCAAAAGCCAGGTATATTGAATGTGTTGGATAAATTTCTGCCCCTTAGTTAAGAAAATAGGCAGTTTGACATAGCAGATACAGAAACCCCTGAATTTAGTCTCTCTCTCTTGCAAGTCAAATAACATTAAAATTCATAAAAGTACACTTGAGGCTGTTGTTTTCACTAATATGGGCACAGAGGGCCATAATTTTGTCCATCATAATCTAGTGGCATGCATTCTTCAGTAAATCCTGGATGCCGTTATTTTGCAATAGGTGTACATAGGTACTTTTCCTGGAAGAGTCAATCATTAATGTGGTAAAGTCTTAGGTATTTTGTTAAGATGCTACAGAGAAGTTTACCATTCTGCAGACAAAAAGGCAGTTTTGTTTTCAGAGTAACTTTCTGGAAGAAAGTTACTTTTGAAAAAATCTGCTTTCCAGTAGAATTAAAGTTTTGTTTCTTCTTTCAATATTTGTCTCTTGTGGGGTACTATTTAAATCACAGCATAAATTCACAGTAACATCCACTGGCCATGTTAGGCCATATATCTTCCTTGGTCTTCCAAGTGTCAGTATTCTATTGAAGTGCAGTTAGGAAAATCAGTTGTTCCTGTTGCTTCTCACATGGGTACAGCAAACTGCCAGTCCAGGAAACAATTCACTGGCATGTTGGATTCACTTGCCTTTGCTTTTGTTTGCTAGTAGATTACTTTATTAATTCCAAAGGTTTAGCAGCACCTTGTTTTTTTTCTAGCAGTTCATCTAGCATTTTTTTTTCTAGCAATTAATCTATTCTTGTTCTATATGATGTCTTCTGGTCACTGAAACACAGGACTATACTTTCACATTCATTCCTCATACTCATTATGTGAAATGTTTGATACCCTAAATGTACAAACTGTCATTGGTCTCTGTGGAGTTTGCCAGATTGCATACTGATGGTAGATTTTAAAAAAGCATTTGGGCATGTTTGAAGTCTGTAAAACAATGCATTTATTGACTGTTACACATTGCACCTGTTTTCTGCTGCCTTTCACAGTCATTTACATTGGCACGAAAGGTATAGCTGACTTCCATAAGTTAAAATTACACTATTAAGGAAAAAAATAAACCAAAATATGAATTTGACAAATAAAATTCCCATTTGTATTCTCAGAGTTATTACCAAAGTGGGTTTTTTGTTGCCTTTTTGTAAAAAAAAAATCTGTTTAGATTCTTTTCTTAAGCTACAGTGCTGCTAACACTCAAACAGTGAGAAGTCAGGTGCCTAGAGGACCAAAAGATTGTCCTGCATGCTGCCCTTTTTGATTATATTCTGAAACAAAGAGGAAAGAAAATTGGAGAAAGAAGGAGTGAGAGTCTGTCCTTGTGAGTGTGTTTATGAAACTCATGTGAGAGGCAGAGGAAGATCTCTTATCTAGGCCCTGACACACCATATATTTGGTGAACAGAGAATGGATTTGCTGCAGCAGAGACTCCATTTTCAGACATCCTTCCTTGCAGGAAGCTGCCCTGTGCTACTGGGCTGTAGGAACATACAACATCCAGTTTAGCTTTTACTGACTGTGCTCCAAAGCTTTGCAGAGGGAACAGCCTCTGCAGGAAGATCAGCATGCCTGGAAATATCCCATGACCTCTTGAGTAGTGCATCTTCCTTAAAGTGAGGTTTAAATAATTTGTATATAATAGGAATACAGTTAAATACTTTGAAATTGAGATTTGAATTTTTAAATTTTTCATTTTTAGTTTAAATATATACACACAAAGAAAAAGCACTATATTTTCATCTTACCTTAAAGCACAACAGGTTTACCAAAGTCTTAATGTCACTATGCTTGTGATGCACAGTAGTCATCAAGCTGGCTGCTGAATAATTTCCTTATAAGATCATTTAACTTCAAAACTTCATATTATACAGGTCACATGCTCTGGTGATATTCAGAAGGGAATTGTCACTTTCAGACAACTAATATCAGTCATTCTTTCTGTCTATATTTGGATTGCAGGCTCAGGAAAGTGTGATGGCAGTTATTAACTGCTCTCAAGAAATCCACTTGCAAGATGGATTTATTTCTTGATTAATGATGGAGATTATTCAAGTATTAATTCCCGTTTTTTATATCGCAAACTTGATATCATCCTTGTTCTCTCCACCCTTAAAATTACTATGATTACTCTAATTGTTAGAAAGCTATTATTTGATTCAGATTTGCAAAGTAATTATCAGCTAGTAGCACATCTGCCATTTCTCACTAAATTTTGGTATGTATTGTTGTATCTCAATTAACAAAAGATCTACTAACTGAAGGACTGCTGTATGAATTCTAGTACGGCTTTCAAGCATGACATAAATTTTGTCCTGATTGATTCTGACTCTTACTGTGTGCTCTTTAATTTGTTGCTTTGCATTTCACAATTGTCTGTGAACCTGGTGCTTGATGTTTTAAACAATGATTTCTTAGTCTACAGCAGTCAGATGTACATCTATGTTTTAACTGATGGAGTATCCTTTATGACATTATTTCTACTTCTGATTCAGGGGTTGTATTCTCATTACTTTTTTTCTTTGATTGTGTCACAGGCTACATGGATTAACCAGAATTACTGTTTTTAATCTCATCTTTGAAGTAGTACTACTAAAATGATGGGATAATTATCTGTACATATCTAGCTTTTCTGTCATGAATATGAGGAGCATTGAAGGCAGCCAACATACCAGCTATTAATACTGGAGCATCATTGATGTGCTTTTTACACCCACTGTACTTCCTATACGGATTTTTCAAGTTGTTGCAAAGTTATACCATTTAAAGATGAGATTTTGAGCACTCATAAATATGAACAAGTGCTTGTGTGCACACTCAAACACACACACACATACTTCAAATGTCTGAAAATGTTTCTGTATTAGATAAACAATCTCAACTGACTACTATTGAGTGGCTTAAAATGTGTCTTTTACTGAAAATATCCTTAGTTCAGTTCATGTGCAACCTTGCTTGGTTAACACTAAACTATTCTGGATTACCAATTCAGTTGACATATGTTTTCTGTAAAAACACTCTCGTGACCTTTTTTAGAGACCATTATTGAGTCAAGTTTACTAGAGGCTGAGCTAAGAAATCTGTTAGGCACACAGGAAAATTAGTGCAGTATGGTCTTACAATAGAAATAAAGCCTACAAGCCTCAGTTTTACTTACTTTGTGATCTGTTGCTTCTAAAGAAATTAGTTCTTTTTTTCATGACCGTTGATAGAATCAGAATCAGGAGCTATAGCTTCTTTCTATATTGTTCTTTCAGGAGTCAAGGTCTTATTCCAGTATGTTGACATAAGCATCATTTTGCCTGTGGTGAATTCTGGGAATACTGGGATCCAGGGCTCTTCTCTGGCAGGATTAGCTGAGCCATACATAAGAAGGTAACACAGGAAAACTTGAAGTGGAAAATTCAGACTGCAACTGAAAGGCAACAAAGGAATCCAGAAACAGAATGACAGAGTAAATGCTGAAGGAGCACGAGGAGAATGAAAGGCTGACATAATTAATGCTAATGACCAGATCCTCAGTTGTACTGGGAACACGTAAGACACGGAGGAGTTATTCAGAGACATCATATGTGATGTCCCATTAAACACAGTGAAAATACAGACTAGAAGAGTTTTAAAGGTCTCAGGAGAGTCTGACCTCTAACTTTTTTCAGTCACATAATTTATGCCAACATATCTCAGGGACAAGGTGGTCTGTGGCTTCTATAGTGGCTTTCAACCATTTCAGAAGCCTCTCCCAGGACATTTCTCACATGCTGGGATGCACCTGGTCAGGACAATTGGCAATAAAGGTTCAAATCCTGGTCTATGATACAACAGTTGTGTCATTTGGCTCATGTTTGCATGATCCATTTGACATGACACTACCTCTTACACAGAAAGAATTAAATTTATAAGTGATTATCACTATCTTGTGTGTAATGTAAATCAGGAAGCTTTATGCTTTAAAAAAAATATTTTTAACATACACACATCAGATTATACCAGCCTAGGAAGATCCTAATTAAAATTACACTTCAAAGAAATTAAAAGAATTAGATACAGGAGGACACACTTAAATCAATCAACCATGTCTGTGTCCTTTATTGATCCCAAATTGTTTCTGTGTGATTGGGACATTTTCACTTTGATAATCTCATTTCTGCTTACACCATCTCTCAAAGAAGCTTTGAATATTTCCCTTTTTTCTTTTTTTCCCTCACGGTGTCACTACAGGCCAAACTTGACAAATTCTTTATGCATCCATGTACATGAGCCTCAGCACACTGGATGAGGCATTTCTGTTCTGTCTCCAAAGGTCATCTGCTATAACCTGTTCAGGGGGTACAAGAAATGGATAACTGTTGGATGAGCATAAGTCAGTGTGTGTAAGTGAGTGGTTAGAGGGCTTATAGGCTTCCCTTTCTATAAAGTTTCATTTGTGCCCCTGCACAGTGGCTATTTTCAGTATGAAAGAGGACAAGTCTAAGAGCCAGAAATCTTGCTGGGTGCAAATGTATCAGAAATTTAACTGTATACTAACTTTTTGTCCTTAGCAGGCAAAGCTAGCTTAAAACTTTCATTTTAGGATAAATATTTGTATAACCTGGTGAAGGTCAACTGCAAAGTTAGTGTTATTATCTGGTAAAATTCTTACCTGTGTATTATTACCTGAATAAAAGGCTCTCATGTTCAGGCTCAGTTCTCTTACTGCTCCTCATTAAGGAATAGTTTATTCAAAGTGTTAGCAAATGTTCAAAATTTTATTTAGTGCAAAATGAAGATGAAAGCAATTGACAGTTTTTATTTGTGAGAGCATATGTGACCTCCATCCCAGATATTTATGTCATACACTGGCATTGCATCTGTGGACTCTTAAAGTTGATCTCCTGTAAAAAGATGACCTCTGTCTTATGTATGGCTACAACAGAGGATTATAGTCAAAATGCTAAAATTCTAACTTCCTGACATTTTTATCAACCCCAGCAATACATTTCAGCTGGAAAATGCTGAAGTTGTCAACATGTAGTTTTTAGTTATTGTTTTCTTGTTGGATTTCTTTAATTCAGCATCTGTATCTGTTGGTTTTGCTTCTTAGGGAGTCTCTTACACCTTAAGTACTGCCTCATAAATTCCTGTACAAGCATGTAATTAATCTGTTTAATTTTCAAGAACATTTCTGTCTTCTCATTAAATGGTAATTTCCTGTATCAGAAATCTAATGTCTTCTCTAATCAGAGGATTATATTTCAAGACCAGAAAATTATTTCTTTTTCTATGCTAAGTGTATTTGGGGGTTTAGAATTCAGGTAAAATACACAACCTGATTTTTTTCTTATTTCTCTGAAATTTTTCTTCAAGCTGTTTTCAAGTTAGTACTTTGACATTTTTATCTCAAAATGACATACTAACCCTACTCCTTCAGCTGAAATGAAAAAAACCTCCCATTATTAAGATTGCAATGTCAAGCTTTCAGACACTGGGGCAGGAGAAAAATGGCATCTTGTCTAAATAGTGTATTCATAGTTTAGCCCTTACCTCAGTTGAAGGCATTAAAATATTGCCTGTAGTTGTATGAAAAAATCTGGTGTTTTGCTGTATTTCGTATCCAAGGTGGACCTTTTATCTACATTAATTAAAATCATGCAATGGCGAAATGATGGGTATTGTTTGTTAAATAACTTCATATTCTATTAGGGTTTAATGGAAGAAATAGTGTTTTCTATATAATGGTAGTTGCAACTTGCCTTGGAGATATGGATTTACCTCTTTCATCTACTGCAGGACAAGCTATCAAAATAGAACTTATCAAGATGGTCACTGGTTTCCTTTGTTGCTTTGTGTCTTGAGAAGATTCTGAACACTCAGAGCTGAAAGTCAGGGCAATGGGAGCTCAGCTGCTGGGCTTTGAGAGCAAAAATGCAACACAGTGATAAAAAAACCAAACCTGATGTCCAAAGTGAATGTGTACAGCTGACCTCAGACTTTAGGTCTGTGCTTCAAGATGTTCTTACAGGTAATTTTGAAACTAAACTATATTATGGCTTTGAATAATAATAATATATTACTGATTGGGTAATTTTGCCTTCAGAGCAGTGTTTGAACTATGCACAGTTAGAAAGCAATGGACACCCACTGGATGATGAGGACAAACTAAGTAGCTGTTTATTGAAAAGAATCCCCCTCCAATGTGGCATGCAGTTGCTGTACAAAATAAAAAACCACATTGAATAAAACTAAAAATGTAAGAAAGTATATGGACAGCTATATAGTCATAGTGGAAATATCTAAGATGGGAGTTCTCATTCTATGGTATGTGTATCACTAGTGGTATGAAAACTATTTCAGAGTGGTCTTCAAATAAAATCTGAGCATCTGAGCAGAAGAATATCTCCTTCAGATGAGTTACTAGTATTGCATTCCCACAGGAAACTGGAACAAAGACCTGAAATATTGTGTAGGGACTGGTACATACCACATTTCCACCATCATCACTAATCTGGTGAAATACAATTCTTTTTCCTGAGCAAACTGAAATGGTTAGTTCAGGCATAAAGGATAACCTGGTAAGTGATAGGTCACAGTAGCTCAAGCAGAGTGTCATGTTATACACTTTAATACCCTTTACTAACTTTTACTTAGCAGGGAAGATGAAGTTAAATAATTCTGTCAATCTGGGAATATCCTCAGGTGTACTTCACAAGCTTTTCCCAAGTAAATCCAGTGAGAACAAACAGGACTAAGTTGTACTCTTGTGTAATTTTAAAGTAATTTGCTGACAGCTAAAGAACTATGAATAGTAGATTTTATCCAATACATAAACTGTAGCAGGTAGAGACTTTTCCCACCTACTACTCATCAAACCTGCCCTGACTCTTATCCCTAGCTTTCATTTTCGTCTGGTTATAATTGCCTGGCATTCACAATTTGTGTTCCTTAGGCTTCTCACAGCTCCTTGACCAATATGTCTGAACTCCTTGTCCCAACTCTAGTTATCTCTGTTTCCTCTAGCCAGTCTCCCCATCCCATCTTCATCCCACCTTCCCCACCTTTGTCCAGTTCTCAGGTTCTGGCCACACACAAGGGCATTTCATGACTGAAGCACTGCAGTGCCTTCATCTGCATTTTCTGTGAGCAAGTGTTTCAAAGGAAGTTCTTGTCGTTTTATAATTTAGCATAGCTGGATTTTTTCACAATAATGCTTGTTACCACTTTGTGTGAAACTTCAAATGTTTCTGCTACCATGAGGTTGCTGGATAGATACATACATTTTAAAAAAGTATTTAAGTGAGCACTTTATAACATCATATACTCTGTAGCTATGTACATAGATATGACTATGTAAACTAAAAACATAGATATAAGCCTAAGCAATAGGTGGAAATATCCCAAAAATGAAAATTTCTTAAATGAATTACACCCAGCTAATGGGTAAACTCATTATTAGCCATGTTGCCTTTAAGTAATCATTTAAGTAGGTTAATTAATATGTGGACATGAATTTAAAAAGCAGATTTGAACTTAAAACACATTTTAGATAATATTGCAATCCTATTTCTCTTGAAATATTTATTAATCTGAACAATTATTCAAATGAGAACAAGTATACAATGGTTAAAGACATATAAACATACAGAGATATTTTGATCAATACAATGCATCAGAATTAATAGTGTCAAGTGAGTACTAACCAATGTATAATATTAAATGAGTAGAAGAATAATTCAGTATTGCCAGTGTGGGAGGTGACAAGTATAATTTCAAAGACATTCTCAAATGACAAAGGAGAAATGTATTAATCCTTCCTATTCAATATAATTTAAAAGTAAATATGATTGTATATATTTGAATATATAGTTATAAATACACATACATGTGTATTAATTTGAATCCAATAGAGCAGACTTATACAGTAATATGGTTAATACAGAACAATTTAAAAATAATTTCATTGGGCAGTCAGTGTGAATGGATTTGCTTTTATACTGAAGTAATCTATGCATGGCCATTGATCAGCAGAATGATTGAAAATTCATTGTTATGGTTTCAAAGCTAATACACTCAGGTAATAATCATGGATAATCACTGGCTAATATAAGTAAGCAAGCTCTTCTGCTGTCTTTAAACATATACAGAAGTTCAAAATTGTGCAACAAACATATTCTATCTTGACAGAGTCCCAAGCTGCCTGTGAAGTTATTCAAGCACTTCAAATACTTTCTAGTACTTACAGATGTGTCTGAATGCTTCACTTTGGTGCTGTTTTTGAGAAAAGAATAAAAGGGAGTTAGGGAAACCTGGTTGAATATTTAGGAAAATATTCTGCTGCATAACTGAAGTGGCAGGAGATCCATAAAACCAGCCCCCAGAAGTGCTGTGGGGTTTATCAGTCTGTAATTGAGGTGAAAACTTCCCCATGATTAAATCACTGTTTACATTCCACTTTTGGTATCCATGCACAAACTGCAGTCTGTCAGCATACAGAAGTTTCCACATTGGATCCAGAAAATAATGTGTTTGGTAAAGCCAGTTTGGTGCTGGGCAGGAAGGATAGTGTCCCCATGGTGTGAAATAATTCACAGCAAGGCAGTGCTTTACCTCCTTTTGGTGCCCTCGCTTTCGTGACCTTCGATGTTGCCTGAAGTCCCCGTGAACAAAGTCATTTAAGTTTGATGGGTGAATACTCCAGTAATTTCCTTTGCCATCCTCACATCTTCCCACCTTGATGAAACAATCATTTAGTGAAAGGTTGTGCCTTACACTGTTCCTCCAACCTCGCCCTTTGTTCCTGTAAAAAGGAAAATTATCTTCAATATATTTGTAGATAGCAGCTAAATTCAGTTTATTTGTTGGGGAAGAAAGTATTGCCTTTGCAATCAAGGCTATGTATGACAGAGGTGGTTTATCCAGAAATCTGCCTTCATCCACAGTCACAGGAAGACTCTTCTTGGCATGTATGTGAGAGCTGGGAATTTGGGATGGAAGCCCTTGAGCCAGTTTTCCTTCTTTGTCTCCGACTGTACAGATGTCTAGACTTCTTTCATTGTTTTCAGAAGAGTCTTCCGTCATTATAGCAGCCTGAAACCCAGCATTTATTTTAAGCGATCTGATATTTTACTGCAGGTAGCCAGTTGAATAATTGGTCCACTGAGTATAACTAGCAGGAGAAATGAATGTTGGACTTCAAATGTGCTGCTCTCACATACCCAGATTTCTATTTTATACTCTGTTAAGTCAACATCCTTAGCAAGGAAAACTGAACTGCCTATGTTTACAAAAGTCAAGGTGCAAGTCTTAGCTGAATGAAAAAAAATTTCAAAATAATGACTACCATGTTAAGTATGAAGATAAACAGACCATGACGTTCGCCTCTCACTTCATTATAATCTGAGAAAACACCCTTCAGTGTTCCCCATTGAAACATAATGATTAATGAGAAATTTATGATGCCTAGATAGAGTTGCGAAAGGATCAGACTCTCCAGTGATATGTAGAACAAACTGAAACCAACATGTTGGTTCCTGTGTTCTACACTTAGTCAAACATGTTGTATTTAGTACAATAAACATTTGTTTTACCTGCAAATAGAAAGTACTGTGTGAAAGGAAACTACCTATCAAATTTTATAGCTGCAGTGTATCTATTCTTGGTGAAACTGAATTAAAGCAAAAAAAAATCCTCCAACACAAATTGCTCCCCCTTTCTTCTTAGTAACTCTCTGATAGCAACTAGCTTTCATGCTGAGTATGCAAGTGACCAGTCCTGCCAACCCAAGAAACTGCTTGAGGGAGCAATTACCACTCAGAGTTAGAGTGTTCTGTGCTCTGTCACCCTCAAAGCACAAACTGGCACTTGAACTTTGACATGGCCCTCAGCCTCCTGAGGTCTGACACTGCTAAGGAAAAGACAGTCATCTCATCTTGGAAAAGGTTCCCTGAGAAGTTGTGGGTACTCCTTTCCCTTAAGTGTTTAAGGCCAGGTTGGGACAGGTTTCTGAGCACCCTGGTCTAGTGGAAGGTGTCCCTGCCCATGACAGTTGGAACCCCAAATTTTTCTATGTTTCAATGATTCTATGATCTCATGAGATTAGTCTAGGAAGGTTATTAAATATGCTGAAATATGAAAATGAAACAACATGGTGGAAGCTTTGAAACAGGATCTATCTTCTTTTGGGTCACTTTTGATGTTCAAAATATGTATTAACAAATGAGGTCTATGTTTTTGGGGATCAATAATGGCACCAAAGTTTTAACTTTACAAGGCTGAAGTTGATGCTGTTGTTCAGGCTCCTTTGGGTTCTGAAAATAACCCTTGGTTTCTCTTTTCGTGTGCTAGTTCTGTCAAAGAGAGAGGACATTAGGGTATCTATTAAAATGATCTCTTTCCTCCTGATCTTGAAGTTCATACCCTGACTGATCATCTTGATTGGGCCCTCGTAAGCCTTGTCTCAAATTGAAAGGGCTCCATATCTGAATAGAGGAACAGTTTTTTCAGTAGGTAAAGGAAGGTCCTACAGGGAATGAAAGACAAAAGAGTGGGCAAAACCCCCTACATTTGGAAGGGCTGCAAGTCCTGATCTTCAAGATCATAATTTTTGTTTTTCAGATATGCCACCAAGGAAAATATTAATCCCATACTCCTGGGTCTCTTGCTTGTTCCTTCTTTCTGCACACTATTTCTGGAGTTAGCTTTTATTTTTCTCTGAGTCTTATCATTAAAGATGAAAATTTCTCTCTGTGCCCAAAACAAAGTAAGACAAGCTTCCTGTTTTATCCTTATTCTTTGTGGGAATCCTCTTGTCAGTGTCTGAAATGTCTGCAAAGCTCTTACATTAGAGGAACAACCTCCACTGGCTCAATGTCCAGTTTTATCTGAAAAGAAGAATGAGAGACAGGGAAAACATACTGGGTATTCCTACTATGCAGAATTTTTCCAACCCAGGAAAGCAGATTCCTCTTCAAATGTTTGTACAAACCTTATTAAAGCATCATTTTTGTCACCACATTATCTTCAAAGCTGTTAAAACACTGCACAGTTAAAAATCTGAGATTTCCCACAAAGTACCATAAAAAGAAGGGGCTGGCTTTATCAGCCAGACTAGTTAAATAGTTTATCGTGTAAATTTGTGAATAAATTATGTATTCTTGAAAAAATTAATGAAGATAAAAGAGCATTTGGAAATTCTGTTTCAGTAATCTAATCTGTTCTGAATTTTGACTGTAGAAGGACTGGTGTTATCCTCTGCCCTTAATTTAGGTTAAAGAGAGTTTTTCAATGTCTTAGCTTTGATTGTATGAATCCAGGCTACCCCCTTACAATAATTCTAATGTTTCTTTTCTCTATACATATATTTACAAAGCCTGAAATTTTTCTGCTTGGTACTGTGAAAACAAGCACATCTTTTAGGGAGTGGTCTGGTTTCTACTTTGGGTCACAGAGTAGACCAGCTGCAGCCATAGGACAAAGTTTTGATAGAAAGTCTGACAATTTGTAACGAAGAGCAGAAAATAAATGAGGGAAGCCTTTTTCCTCACTCAGCCTTTATTACTAAAATTTCACTACAGTCATATGGAATTCAGAAAGACAATATTGCTTAATTGTAATACTGTCTTTTCTTCCTTAGCTCTACATACTTTCAGAATTAATTGCTGTTTCAAAATACCTCTCAAAATATGCCATCAATTTTTTTTCTAAAGTATATAACCTTTAAAATATTTCTTTTACCTCAGCACATTTGACCATTCAACAATCAGCTAGAACAGCCTGCAGGGAGAAAATGTGTTTATGCCTTATCCTAATAGATTTATTTAACAGCAGAACAGAAACTAATACATCTCATACTATTTGCTAAAGAAGTGCAGTTTTCTAGGGCACTGGGGGATACTCTGTTAGGAAGCCAAGTGGAACCAGATTTTATACAGCTCATCTTTAGTCCATGCTTAAGACATAATTGTTTTCCACTTGATGCAAAGGTATAGCCTCTTCCAGTTAAGGCAAAGAAAGATCAACTTGTCAGTGCTATTAATAGATATGACAAAAACATTTGACTTCACTTTTTATTGCTCTGTTGTGTGTTTAATTAGGTCCTGCTAATTCTGTAATGTTTTTCCCTCTAATGTTTACTATGCTGTTCAATAGAGAGGCTAACCCATATAGACTTGTCTTGTTTACTACACATTTATAATTCTATCTGTTGTTTCCACTGTTACTTAACAATGTTTAAGGACACCTAGAAACTATTTGTCTTGATTCAACATTTGGTTTTGATGTGTTAAAAGGAATGAGTCTTCAGTAAAGAAGTCATTAAAGAAGTTGTCCTATTAAGATGTTCTAATATGACCTGCTGCTGTTATACTTTGAAAGGAAATAGCTACTCTGTTGTCTGATTCAGGTATTTTAGGACACCATTTAAAAAGATTCAGAGAACAAAGATATTATTCTCTTCTGATATTCCATTGTCTCAAAGTATGATTAGGGAATTAGGAATGTTTTTGCAATAGCAGATGGGATGGCTATTGAAGGGTTTTGATGGAGCATTGGTAAGACCCGGGGATGTTCTCATGGCGTGATGGGGGATGCTTCATCAGAAAAGATGATTAATGGTAAGATGCTGTTTACCTTATTGTCTGGAAATAGACATACCCAGATGAGCTTTAAAGTTACCAGTGGAACTATAACAGCAGGGGGAATGATTCAAAGTGTCCTGAAGGAAGGATTAGGTTTCAACCTGTAAAGAAATCTGTGATGATGCTGCTAATGCTGTCAGTTTCAGGTATCATTATTTCAAGAAAGTCTTGCTACATATCTTAACTTGTACTGTACCATTACATTATAGTGTAGACTTACCCTTTGTTATAGACAAGGGAAATAGGAAACATTAAATGATGTCATGGAAAAAGGTGACATTTTGAGTTCAAGATCTTTGTTCTATAAAGACTCAATCTTCCCATGCATTGAGTGCCATAAAAGTGAAAGTCAAATGCTATCTGAATAAATTGATCAAGAATCCACTTGTTTAATTTCATATCATGGGACGATGTCCTGCACAAAGGTTGAACATCCTTTAAGAAGTTTAGCGTCTTTCTTTCTCCTGTGAAACAGGTTTGTGTTTCAGAGCTGGCTGCTAAAGTTAATTCTTTCAGTTGCTTTTCTCTCCATTTGGCTGGGTGATGATAAATGCAATTTAGTGCAAGATGATTTCATAATCTAATTAATGGTGAGCCCAGCCATATTTACAATGGTACATTACGAGTTTATTTCCAGTGTACTCACCTCAATGTTTGATTGTATTCCTGGTTTATTGAAGTGGTGATGGCCAGTCCTTAGCTAGAAGAAGCTGGCATAGTCCTAGTTTCTAGCTCACTGAATCAGCGTGGTATAAAGTCTGGGCAGAATGTGACGTTGCATTTTATATCTAGAAATATTGCAAAAATGGCCTTGAAAATATATATAGGAATATTTTATCAATATGGAAACTATTTACATGAGGAAGCATACATCCTAATCAGAGATGAATAACTCCTCATTAGTGCAATATGATAAATTTTTTGCACAACATAAGTTGATCATCTTAAATAGCTCTGAGCAATTTAACTATGCAAAGACAGTTTTAAAATGTTGTTCTTCTTCTTAGCACATACAGCCACATAAAAATAGGGAATACAATATTTGAAATGTGTTACTGAAATTGTAACATTTAATACTGTCAGATGGAGAAAGGCCAACATAGCTCACACACCACAGCGTCTATTAATAGACCTGACTCCCTTTTGCAATGTCAAGTGTAACATTAATCCTTGTTTTAAATCATAGTATCTCAAATAGCAGCTGCTACTAGCTGTACAGTTCTCTTTCAGTCTGTGTCAGAGAGCCCAATGGAGCCTTTTGAAGAACCTAGTCAGTTTAACAGTGCTAACTTATTACAAGTCCCCACTGGAAATGATTCCACTTCAGAGGAAGAAGATGTTAATATTGACATTAAACTTCGTTTCTCCCCACGTCCCCGAAGACGGAATTCTTCAGCTTCAGAAGAAGAGGAGGCAGATACTCCCACCAACATCTCAAGAAAAGTTTCGTTTGCTGATGCATTTGGGTTTGATCTTGTGTCTATTAAAGAGTTCAATATCTGGGAATTTCCAAATACAGAACAAGAAAATTACACAGAAGATGAAGTTTTCCCTCAAGATGAATTTTTTTTCTCACAGCAGTTTACCTTACCTGCTACTCAAGAAGAACTTTTACAAAAAGTGCGAGAGCAGAAAGTAGTGTTGGAGTCAGTCCTGCTCCTGCCTGGGGTTACCTGTATGAATGGCATTGTACGAGTCCTCAATGTATCCTTTGAAAAGCAGGTGTATGTTCGAATGACATTGAATAACTGGCTCAGTTATTATGACATCCTCGCAGAGTTCATGCCTAACTCTTGTGGTAGTGAAACGGATCAGTTTTGCTTTAAGATTTCTTTGGTGCCTCCTTTCCAGAAAGATGGAATTAAGGTGGAATTCTGTATACGCTACGAGACATCAGTTGGTACCTTCTGGGCAAACAATGATGACAAAAATTACACTCTGATTTGTCACAAGAAAGAAACTGTGCCCAAGGTGGATAATAAACCCCAGAAAGAGGTTACAGATAGGTGTCTTAAAGGCTGCTTAAAGACAACACAAAGCAGGTGAGGTTACACCTTAATGTTTGGTAATTTAGAATATAGCTGGCTAATTCTAACTTTCTGTGTATGCTTACTCAATCAAGACTGCCCATGTTATTTTCTTCTATTTTAACTTTTATTCCAAATTAAAAATTAGACCAAGACTTGTTTTAAGTAGAGTGTTTGTATATATCAGCCAGTGGTTTTCTGCATATAGATTATTTGGATCATATTTTTTTGCATGCCATTCATTTGAAAAGCAGTGTGAGGGTCTCTAAACCCTCTATGCACTGTGTACCAATTCTGATCTCGGTGGGATATAAGCTGAGCTGACACCAATGGGATCTTTTTTCTTGTCTAAGGTAGCTGTACAGTTAAAATAACTTGCATCCTCTTCCTGTGTAAGTCAATAAAAATTTAAAAGCAAAACAAAAAGCTGTGTTTTCACACAGTTTATTTAAGGGTTCTTTCTCTACATGCAATTATTAAATCAGAAATGGCAGTGGTGGCTCATGAAGCAGCCATGGATAACTTAGGGAAGAATCCAGCAATTAAAATAGCTGTTACAAACTTTTCTGCAATTGGTTGGGCTATTCTGCAAGTTGTATATTAGGGCTACAATTCCTTTTCCCTGCCACTCGTTCATGCTTCTGTTTCACAAATAATGAAATAAAGTATGTTTTATAAGGCAGGATTGGTAATATATTAAAGAAAAAAAATATAGAATTTATCTTCTATATACTGTTCTGATTAAAAAAAAAGGCAAGTGATAGGTTAATTAAGAAGTGGCAGTTGTTAACGTATACTTTAATCACATATAAACAGACACTTAGGAACAGTAACTTCTGGTGTCCTACTGTTTTTAACTATGTTCGTTGTGTTAGCAAAACAAAGTTGCATGCAAAAATCTGATTCTCAATTATTTTCCTCCCCAAATTTACTATAAATCATTTGGACTTCTGCAGAATTAGATCTATATTTTACCTGTAATGTCTTTCGCAATAGTTGGATGCCAGAACTAAGTTCATGTTGGGTTTTTGAATTTATGTTGGAGTTTTAGCTCCTATACTCTTACCAAATAATACAGTGCTGTTTGATTTCGCTGGTGCTTTCCACTGAACTAAAGTGGTTGTGAAGGGGGAACAGAACCACAGCAGTGGTGGGAGCTTAAGGACGAGGGAGACAGCCAGGGCTCCCTCTGTGCAGAACCTTCATTCCCAAACCAGACTTGCTGTGCTGGGAACTTCTGCCAGCCCTAATCACACGTTAGCCCTGTGAGAAGAGGTGCACAGCATGGCTTGGTGCTAGTATCAACACCACAGGGTAGGAGCCACCCCAAGGCTAGCCCAAGGCCTGGTTCAGAGCCAGCCCACAAAGCTCTCTTGAAGAGCGTCCCTTGGGCCAGCTCTGGAACCCTCATGATCATATTTCCATGAAGGAACCTCCCAGTATGCCAGAGCAGAGGGAACGATGCTTTTACATATCCTGTGGTCAATTCCTGGCATTTGTGTCTGGTTTTATACATAATTTCTTGCTTTAAGGAGTGTCACATGACCCATTCTGGATAAGTACAATTGTCTGATACACCCTGCAGAAGGGCTGTGATATCAAACACCATAAGCACCTGCAGGCAGTATGACTCCAGCCTGAGCTGAGGTAGCTCACGAGGAGCAGATGATGGACATGGAGACCAGAGTGTCAATTTAGTGAGTCCTGGGCCCAGATGGTTTCAGGAATAACCTGAAAATTTAGATACCATTAAGTACCATAACCTGAAAATTTAGGCATCTGAGGTCAAATGACTCCTACATGTTTAATTCCTTAAAGTTTCTCATAACGTGCATAGGGCTAGCAAATATTGTAGAAGCCTTCCTTCTGGGGGATACTCTTTTACATGGATTTACTAAATGATTTATGTGTAAATCAGACAGAGAACTGTTTTGAAAAATGGGAAAGGAGATAACATGTCTTCTTCTCAATGTAAAATTAATTTGTCTTTAATCAGACTATTAAGTTGTCTCCCTCTATGTCAGACTGAAGAGGAATGCATATGTGTACATGTGGTTATACGTACATGTATATGTACGTATGTGTCTATACTTTTATGTGCATATTTCTTTGTATAGACACATATACACAGGTATGTTTAAAAATATTTAAAACAATATGGTCAGATTCTTGTCTACATTAGGATCTACTACACCTTTCTGTCAAGCAGTTAAGAAGCAGACACTTTCAAGACTCTCTTTAGTGGCAGAAAAATGTACAGAGATCTTACAATAAATGCAAAAATGAGCTGAAAGTATCTTTAGAATATTGTTACAGTGGTCACCAAGGCTTCTGAAAGACAGTTCTGGCAGTATGTAATCCAGGACTAATTTTATGCTACAGGGACTTCTTTGACTTCACAAGAGTCACAGATTTGCCAGTGTAAATGAGGTCAGCATTGGGGCCTTTTGTTTCAAAATAACTAAGATGCCAACTTCCATTGCTCACTTGTTTTTCAAAGTGTCTTTGTACATGTTGCCCCTTTGAGTGAGGAGGAACACCCTGCAGACATCTGCAGAAGTACCTCATTATTCTCCTTCAGACCCTCATTAAAACTCCTTTGCTTTGATATCTCAGAAAGAGCACAAGGAAAACAAACCCCCCAAAAGTGGCAAAGTGAGGCTGCTGATGTGCTGTTAATCCTTCATCTCGAAGTGAGCAGTGCTGCCCATTTACCAGCTCTCCTAAACCAGCCCATCTTTCTCTCTCTCCTCTTACTTTTAGTTTGGATAATAATCTCTGCAGCTTTCATATGTTCTGTGCTGGGTGATTATAGAATATTTAGCAGAGTCAAACATAACTAGCTTGTCCTTGGAGTTGCAGTGTTGCAAATAGATAGAAGTAAATGTAATTTTATCTGTGATTCTCACAATAAAGTGAGAGGTAGCGGCTATTGCTATCCATACCCATGAGTTGGATATCTTAAATTAAAGATTCCTTTATAGCAATCTGAATAGAAGGATAATTTTAAAGAGCATTTGTTTAGGCCTCTGCTTCAAATTTAGAAATGTAATAACTTTTGCAGTTTTTTTAACTCTTGGCTCTGAGATATTTATACTTTTTCTTAAAATGTGCAATTTATTTCTGCAGTTAAAAAGTAAGACATGAAAGGATCATGTTTTTTAAGCAGAGTCTGATCCACTGTAGGGCATACTTGCGTGACTCATTAACTGTCATTAGAAAGGATTAGTTGTGTTAGTTAAGTGAAAGGAATAATATTCACTTTCAGAGGAAGTTACTGGGGAAACACAATAATATGACTATTGCCAGTTATGCTTAAGAACATGATCCAGGACTGAGTGAATGAGGGCAATAGGCTGATTTCTGACACCATTATTAAGAAAAAAAATTTAACAATTAACTTAACCCTCAAAAGTTGCACATGAAAAGAAATTTATAGTAAAAAGCAAAACTGCATCAAATAATGCTGAAAACTGTCTATATTTGGAAATTTGGAACCAAATCACTTAAAAGTTTGCCTCTTCATTTTATTTATTTATTCATTTATTCATTCATTCATTCATTTGCTTTTGCATTCATGTCTAGGTATGAACATATAGTCTTCCCCTAAAGTTTCATAAAGTATTTGGTTCTAGCTGTATTTTAACAACCTAAAATTATTTCCTCATAAACTTTAACAATTTTTGTCATTTTCAAAAGTCTTCAAAGGATGCGCAGGGACAAAATACAGTTTGGCAAAATAATGTTTAAATTAATTAATTTATGCTTGGGTCTATATGAAAGTGTTTGCTTAACTAGTACATAGTCATAAATATACTTCAGGAGAAAAAATGACTCCTAAAATATTAAGACTCACCGGAAATGAAAGAGCTTCTACCAATAAACAGGTCTAATTTCCATCCTATTTATATAAATATATACACATAAAAGATTTATTTATATATATATAAAGGTCAGAAAAATGTAAATTAATCGCATCAGTTCCATTCTTTTCTCTTTTTTTTGACTCTCATGCTTTTGGGATATGGATAATGACTCCAAACATGAATTCTTCCCAGTCCTCAAATTTAGACCACATGATTGTATTGTGGACACCAGGCTCCTGCATTGGTCTGACCACACAGGATCTGGTTGGGTGTTGTGTGAGGCAGACTCCTGCAGATCATGCTGAAAGGTTCGGAGACAGAGTTATGGAAGCCGTGTTCCCTGTCACTGGGGATGCTACATCCCATTTCTGTGCTTGGCCTTGCTTTGCCATCTGTCAAGAGCAAAAGCCACAGCACCAGGAAAATGGCTGATGAGTATGAGAATTGTTTTACACAAGGGTATTGTGTGTTTGGACTCCTATCCTCTGACAAGGAAGGGGAAGGCTAGTATTTTTGTCACACCTGTTAGAGTTGTCCTCCCTTAGCTCTCTGAGCCCACAAATATATCTCTGAACTGATTCACCAGTTTATCACTGTGATCCACCTGATATTGATCCTATACTTTTTTTTGTAATTGCTAAACTGGATCTTTTTTTGCGTAATAGTGCATTAATTCCCTTCCCTCCATGACACCACTTTAAAACACAGCACAGGACAATGGCTCTTACAAGAGCTGCTCTGTGCACAGTGCACAATGAGAAAGAAGGTATTAAAATCCATGTCTGTGGGCTGCCAATGCCAAATTTGACAGCATATGTACTGAATGGTCTCTAAGCAATTGTCAGTGAGAAAATTTCTTCTGTGCATGAGTACCTTTCCTTCTTCAGCTGCTGATCATCTCCTTTCAGATGGGAGGCAAAGGAAGTAAAAGTTGCTGAATATGCAGCTGGCAGGACTGCACAGTGCTCAGTCAGTCTTCCCAGGCAGATGGCAGACAGTGCCTAGGTTGGGCTGAGAAATGCAGTTGTGCTTCAGCTCCTCTTGACCTTTCCCACAAGCTCATGATGTAATTAAAAAAAAATAAAATCAAAGGCTTCTGACAAGATGTTTGGAAATAGTCTGTCATGCACTTTGCCACGAGGAACAACTGTAGCATTCCCATCTGGTCCATTTAAAATATGGCATTTAAATGATATTCCTTTTTAATCCTTGTTCTTTTGATTGTGTGTCACCGCAATCAGGAAGGGAAAAGAAGAGTGGGAAAGGTGTTAAAGCACACATCTTCTTTGTCTACCTCTATTTAATCTCAAGGTTGTTTCTGGCATTTTAAGTCACGAGTTACATCTCGATCAGCATACAGATATGGGATTTGACTAAAGTTTATTGCTATTAATAGGAAGTGACTGCAGTCACTCTTCTTTACCAGGAGAGCAGCTGCTAGAGCAGCTATCCATTCACAGGGAGCCAGCTAAGAAGAACACTTCTTTCTTTATGTTTAATGTGACTTAGTATTCCCAGACCTTCTCTTGCTTTCTGGTCATTGCCAGTCTTTCTCAGGTGTAGAATTAGGTAAGACTGGCACCAAGATAAGACTTTTCCACGTGCTTGAAGACCATGATTACCAATGACACAGGAAGTGCTCTTTAATCTTTAATTTAAGGTGCCCTAAAATATATTATTCAGAGAAGTGGGATAAAAGAAAGCTGTGGAATGGAATGGACTCATCATTAGGGATGCTTCTTAACAGCAACTCTAGGGCTGTCTTTTGAGGAAATTGCTGAAGCCTTGCTCTCCAAAGTAATTTCAAATAAGCTAAGATTAAACCACTTGAAAAATATTCTATAGAGAACAATCCTACTTGGCCAGAAACTATGCTCAATGGTCTTTTTCTGTCTGTTTAATAATAATATTTCAAAATCTGGGCATGCATTCTATTTGAAATATGAAACTTATTAAAGTCCCTAAAGATAGATAATGACTTATGGTTAATGGCTTAAGTCTTTGAATGCTATCACAGAAGTGTTAAAGAGGTGGAAGATGTGGGTGAGAATGTCATGCACAGACAAATAGACACATTTTTCCTGTACTTGTGGTCTCCTAATTGGAGAGTACCTGAAAGCTGAACACCTGTCATGTTTTTGCTTTTGGTGGTTGTAAACTGTGCCACCCATCTGCCATCCATTTATTGCACTAGAAGTATTAAAAGAAGTTTCTAAAATTTAAGGGAACAACACAGGAAAATAACCTGTTGCTGTACTGGCAATCCCAGCATAGTATTTACACCGGAATTTATTAGTAACAGTGGTTTCTCATTAATTTCCATGATCTACTTTAGAAACTGCTCTCACCAATGCTACAGAACAGAAATTTGTGTTCTACTGTGTGGGAGATACTGGTTGCTACAAAGCTTTTGTAGCTTTTTTTTTTGTTTGCATGAAGTCATACAAAACCATTGCTCTGTGATCTGGGTATCATTTCTCAGCCATGATAAGTACTTGTATTATACAGGCATTGCTTGTCTTTACACTTGTAAGATTTTTTTTCAGTTACTACAATTTCATCAACTTATTTAAATATGCCAGTACTGTTACACTATTATAACTGACCCAAAGAACTTTTTAATTCAGCAACTGGCTTGTTCCTGCAATAGGCAAAATAAATAATTTAATGAACATCAGGAATCTCACTGAATTTTGTAGAATTCTTCATGTGTAAAAGTATCCTTGAATGTTAATATTTGCAGGACCAGATGCTCTTTTGGATTGCTAGTTAAGGACCTTTGGAAAGCTAGAAGTACATTGTTAAATGAACTCCTATATGTTCAGTGATCCTTTTGTTTAGGAAGATATCTATTTTGCAAGTTGAACCAGGCTGTAAATGACAATTTCAATACTCTCTCCTGTCCACCATTCAGGCACTATAGTTTATAAATGTTCAGTTGGAAAAAAAAATGTTCCTTTACATCACACTGACTTTGCTAAATGTTAGTCTTGAAAAGATGTTTAAAGTTAGTGCAACATTAGCTGAGAGCACTGGAGTCATGTTTAATCATTGCAATGACTACCAGTGTCATTTGAGCTGTTTATTCTGATTATGAACTTTAAGCTGTGATCCAGTCCCAGCACTGCACGTCTGAAAATGAAGCAAATTGTAGCATTGAAATTGAAACTGTCATGTAGGTCCAGGGAACCAACTGCCCATGGTATTTTTAATATAAAATGTGAAATATCTTCTCATCTACAAAAGGTAGAAAAAATGGTCCAAACAAATACTATGAAAGTTAAATGAACTCCCTCCCTTAGGGCAAAGGAGAGGGTAAGACCTTTTAAACACTGTGGGAGAATGTTAGAAGTGGCTATTTGATCCCTAGACCTTCAGTGACACACACAAGAAGTATTAGTTGACATGCCAAAGCATAATAGGGGGCTTGGCTTTCTGAGTGTCTTTCCACTCTCCACCTGATTTGTTAAACCAGCTGATTCTCTAACACTAAACCTGAAGATTTATTACTGCTGGTTACTAACTGTAGTCCTAAAGGGCACTGGGCTACAAAAATGAATAGACAAAGCTGGCAGGTTTTTCTTACCTTAGGTGCACCAAGTGGATTGGTATTTACATTTTGTTTTGATGCACAATTTTTGTCCCTGCAATAACATTTGCAGATGCTGGGTGATAAATATGCTAGGCTGGAACATTTCATATTATGGTGGAGGGTTGGGGAGTTTTTCAGTCTCTTCAGCTACCCTAGTAAATCTGAACCAATGTCTCCTAGGTTTTTTCCATCTCTTCTTGATAGAAATATTGATACCTATCACACAGCTGCCTTCTTGCTGTGTGGCAGTAAGCATGTGAAATTTTTTAAAAAAAACTAGAAAAGTCTCTTGTCATGATAACACCTGGTATTTTCATCCTATTGAGATACTCACTGAATTTGCAGTTGCTTTCCAAGATTTAGATCAAAGTTCCCTTCTCTTAAGAACAACTGTATAAGGTTTTTCCTTTGTGGTCACCCTTTATGTTCTCCTCCCCAGGAGTGGTATCTGTGTCTTAGTCTCACCTGACTGCCATCTGTCTCCCTACAGTCTATCTAAGGCACTTACCACCTTCTTCTATATGTGCCTCAACACACTGCAGGCAGCCTCTCAGAAAATACTTTCTTCTGATACACCAGGAGAAGACTGCTCCTTCTCTATTTTTCCCATGTGAGATTCAGAAAAAGACCAGAGGCAACATAGGTTAATGTTTTTCTCCTCTCAGATTTAAAATAGACACATCTTAGAAGTTTCTCTCCTCCAGTATTTTAAAGCAGCAGGAAAAAGAAACAAAAGACGAACGAAGGGGCACTATCCCCAGCTCCTTTCTACAAAACCATTTTGATATTTCATCATGCCTCTTCCAGACAAAATAGTGACCTATGAAGCCTGTCCCCTGACATTAGGCCAAGCCTAGACCTCAGAAAACTTGACTGCTCACTCACCTTTTCCTCTTTTTCAACAGCTTGGCCCTGGAGATAGATATCCAAATAGAAAAGTCCTGCATTACTAATTCACAATGGATCTCTCAATAGACTTTCTAACACTACCCTGGAGAATCTTCTTGAAAGAGGTTCTCTGTTTATGGAATACTTAGCCCATTCTGTGAAAGGACTCAATGAATTTTCTGACCAATCTGCATATAAAACAGCTTTGTAACACTTCTAAACAGGTACTGCTTCAACATTGCTACATGGATATCACAATAAGGTACAGCAATCATGACAGAGCTATGAAAGGATTTGAAAAAAGCGGCAGTGTTCCTGTTTATAATTTCTATAGCTTGATTTGAGGTATAACTGACTTATTATGCTGTGGGCTCTTCTTCAGTCTTCATACCTATAGTCTTGAGATTTGGGGACAGACAGTGCTATATTAAGGGTTTGAGCCTGGTACCAAACTGGTGTTGGGCTCCTGGTTCATACTGGATGGCATTAAAATCTTCAAATGGACAGATATACATCTATACAGATATACATTTTAAAAAAATTGTATGAATGTTTTTCTATTAAAACTCAAGGTCTTTTTTAATGAGCTAGAAAATAAAGACTAATTTCTTGGGACTTTGTTTGCTTTGAGGCAATGATTATTCTTATCCCAAGTCAGGCCAATGCATTTTGTTCTGTGCCACCCATGTCCCTGCTTCAATCATAAACTAAGACTGAAAAATGAAAATATTAGTAATTGGAAAATATAATCCCCTGGATAACACCAATCCAATAATCTTAATAAAAATAGATTTATTACAAACATTGTGTGAATCCTACTGGGAATTATCTTTGCAGAAAAAATGCTTAAATTCCCTTACAGCTGCTCTCTTGATCAATTGTTCCCCTTGATACTATTAATCATAGTATACTATTAATCATAATCATATTATTCTGAGCATCTTTTTCAACTTCACTTTCCAAACTTCTAATTTCTCCTTGTGTAGATGTTACTGACAATCCTTAATCGTCCCTTTTCAGGCTCACCTTCTCTCTTCTGGTAACAGCCCCTTTTCTTAGGTGAGAAGACAAAGACCAAGGGGTAGTGAGAAAGGTGGAGAAATACCACAGGTTTATATAGTCTTCCTCAAATTTCAGACATTGAAGTAGAGGTTCTTTGTGGCTCTGTTTTCATTCAAAATGCTTGTGAAGTTTGCCTGGCTGACTCTCCTGGAAGTGGTCCTCTATTCCCAGGGCATTTTCCAAGCTGCAGCCACAGTGCCAGCCTCCTTTGCCATGCCAGCCGGCAAATGCCCTCACCCACTGCTCTAAGAATGAGTGCACCACGCCCTCTCCTGCCTCTGTCCTCTGTTTCCTGACTATCAGCAAGGAAGCTAATTAGTGTCAGTCCCAATTGTTGGGTGACACCTATTTACTAAGAACTAGGTTGAGCCTTCTCTAACACTGCTGGTAGTTGAAGGTCATATAAGAAAATCAATCTTGCCTACATTCATAATCAGGGCTCCTATTTTACATTCAGTTTCATTTTAATAAGATCAGTTATAATGGCAATATTTTAAAATATCATTCAGTTATTTCTGCTTGGTGTTCACACAGCTCTTCATTTATAGATGTTGATTTTGTCTGCAGTTTTTGCTTCTGAATCTTTTCCTTTGTGGTCTCTATCAGTTTTGAATCTAACATAATTTTAAATTATGATTTTCTGCATTGTTTACATTAAATTATTTTTCTGTTGTACTTCCATTTTTTATATAGCTCTTGAAAGAAAGTGAAAGTATAAACAGAATGCCATGGTACTGCCACACATGACATATAACAGTGTTATGGTTCAGGCAGGTATGACCTGACATCTCCACAAGGAGGGACCATTTGAAGCCAAAATGCTTATAGGTGGGAATTGGCCATATTTCAGGTAAAGCACATGAGAATTCAAAATTCAGGAGTGTGCATTAAGAGCACAGAAGCAAGGATGGTGCTGGCTGAGCTTCAGTTTTCTTCTGTTTAGTTGTCAGCATGGACAGCAATTCTCATCACTGCTCTATGCAGGCCTGTCTGTCTCTAGTGCAGCTGTTGGCTTCTGCTATATTTAAGGTCTAGTTCCCAGGACTCTGCCTTTAGTTTTGGAAAGAGACAATTATTTCAGCCTGAGGGTGCAGCCACTGCCCAGGCCCACAGCTCTGCCACCTCCCCAGTCTGGTCCCCAACACCTCCCTGAACTTCAGTGCAGCTCCATCAAATTCCAACACAGTTCTGACACCCCTACCTCATATGAAGATCATTCTTTTATAACAGTATGTAAAAGCCTGAAAATGACCTAGAGCATTTCCCTGAAAAGTGTTTTAGACAAATATTTTGTTTCCTTGCAACTTGCTTTCAGAGCCACTTTAGAGCTTTTTCAGCTTCCCCTGACTAATGGGTTTGGTAGTTCAGAGCTCACACAGGCTGCTCACTCTGACTGCCCTTTGCTGGTTGCTGTCTTTGCTCTGCTGCTCACTTTATCCTCTCCTCTAAACCCTGGAAAGACCCTTCTCTGCTCTGCTCTGATTTTGTGTGCCCAGTACCTCTGCCTTCTTGGACAGCTGTAATTCTGTGTCCAGTTGTTTAGTGCTCTCCCTAGGGTATAATATTAGAATTTTATTTAATTTTCTTTTATCCCTATGTCTTGTCTTTTTTTTTAAAAAGAGGATCTTTTAATATTCTCAGGTAGTAATGTCAATTTTCTTGCATCTTCTTTATATATACCACAGCTTATTGCAACACATCCTCCTGTACGGTGTACTTGTTTTTTCATGCACCCTGATCTACAGGGGTGTATGCATTTGGAGTGCATACACTCCAAATCTGGTTTGAATTATTGAAATTCTTTAGCAATCATAGCAACAACCTTTTTTTGTAGTTAAATGATTTCTAAGAAAAAAACATATTCCCTTAATTTCTGGCAAATTCTTATCAATACATTTATATACAAGTTGCTATAAAGATTAGCTATTCTTATCTAATTGTTTCTTGGAGTTCAAGACTGTCTCAGCAGGAGTTGCTGAGGGATGAAACTTCTAATGATGATTTAAAGCAGTGAAGTGTGTAGGCTGAAACTGAAATAATTATTGCTGTAACCCTCTAAGCACTCCATGTTCCTCAAGAGAAAATACTTTGTTCAGAACAGACCCTGAACAACAAAATGCAAAGAAAGTAAAATAATAAAAAAACCCCTCCAACCCTTGAAGCAGGATGATAATTTAGAAATAGAATTGGTATAATGTGAAGATGTTCTCAACAACTGCTCACAAATGCATCAGACATCACAATTAAAAGGAAATAATAATTATGGCCCCATTCTAAAGTATGGAATATTCTATTCCATTCAATAAGTCATGAACACTTTAAAACCATCAGTGTAATCTACAAACCTATATTTACAACATTAAACTGGATGTTCTGCCTTTTCAATAACTGTCATCTCATCTCTATTATTTTCACCTCAGACTCTAATTGTTTCTTTTATAGGAGCTAACCTACCAGTGTCCTTGGCAGTACAGTTTATGGCTCATGCATTTACTGTAATTGTTTGGGCAATTTGCCACACGGTATAACAATCTTCACATCACAATCAGTTTTTATAATAAACAGCATTAGTTGTGAAAAATACAAGTGATGCATGATTCTTATGGTTGATAAAGGGCACTGAAGATGCCCTTTAGAAAAAGAAAGGCTCAAGCCTTGAACTACTTGAGAAAAATACTGATGTCACAATAGAGCTAATTAATTTGATGGCACAAACAAGAGGGGGAAAGGGCCTTGCATTCATTAGTGTCAATTCCAAATGAGAGCACACTGTTCATAAAAATAATATTCTACCTTCATTTAGATGAAATATGCAGGTAAACAAATAAGAACCAGGTCTGGCAATAACAGTGGTTTTGCTACTTAGCTTTATCAAGGCTTTTCTTTTTCTATAGACACAGGGAGCTCAAAGCCTGGGCAGATACAACTTGGAGGAGGCCAGATGCTGCTGCCCACCAGCTGGTCAGCTCCAGTGGGGCCAGCACTGCCAGGCTCTGCTGGGCCCTGGAGCCCCTGTGCCCAGCACTGCCAGGCTCTGCTTGGCCCTGGAGCTCCTGTGCCCAGCACTGCCAGGCTCTGCTTGGCCCTGGAGCTCCTGTGCCCAGCACTGCCAGGCTCTGCTTGGCCCTGGAGCTCCTGTGCCCAGCACTGCCAGGCTCTGCTTGGCCCTGGAGCTCCTGTGCCCAGCACTGCCAGGCTCTGCTTGGCCCTGGAGCTCCTGTGCCCAGCACTGCTCTGCTGGGCCTTGGAGCCCCTGTGCCCAGCACTGCCAGGCTCTGCTTGGCCCTGGAGCTCCTGTGCCCAGCACTGCTCTGCTGGGCACTGGAGCCCCTGAGCACAGCACTGTTCTGCTTGGCCCTGGAGCCCCTGTGCCCAGCACTGCTCTGCTGGGCACTGGAGCCTCTGTGCCCAGCACTGTTCTGCTTGGCCCTGGAGCCTCTGTGCACAGCACTGCTCTGCTGGGCACTGGAGCCTCTGTGCACAGCACTGCTCTGCTGGGCACTGGAGCCTCTGCTGGGCACTGGAGCCCCTGTGCACAGCACTGCTCTGCTGGGCACTGGAGCCCCTGTGCACAGCACTGCTCTGCTGGCCATGGAGGCCCTGTGCACAGCACTGCCAGGCTCTGTTGGGCACTGGAGCCTCTGTGCACAGCAGTGCTCTGCTCCTGGGAGCCTGAGCATGCCCTCCTGGCTTCTCTCAGTAACACAGGTGGTGGCACATTAACGTGTCTCACACATCTCTGCCATGGGTGCTTTGTGGCCTCTCAGTTTTCCAGAGCCCAGAAATAAGAGGTCAAGCACTGATCAGTGGTGAGGCCATTGGACACACCTCCAGCAGGCGCTCTTCCATGTCAGAAATTTTCCAGAGGAGAAATAATATATTTGCCCTCTTATGCCAGTGCATAGACAGTAACTCTCACCCACGTTGTCACCTGCACACCACATCACGGTGCTGTGGCACAGCCAGGATAAGCCCCAGGAGGCACAAAGGTGGCTTCAAGCCAGGGCTCTATCTCCTGTTCCTGAGCTCAGCTGCAGATTCCCTGGCAGCACCAGGGCTTGAGACTAAGAACTGCATGTGATCATAAATTGTGGAGTGGCTGTATTCTTAAACTATAACTTCAAATTCTGAGGACACAGATATCAATTTAAATCAGCAGGGAGACTTGTCCCTGTAGTGAGTTTTGAACTGAGCAATATGGAGGCAAGGAATGAGTTTGTCTTTATTCATTAAACATTTAGTTTGTATATTCAGTCAGTGAGATAGAATAAAATTAACTACGGAGACACCATCACAAAAGAAGTCAAAGTCTACACTTTGAAGGTTCCCATCAGGATCCTTGGTGGCTTCTGAAACAGAATGAAGTTTATATTTTCCTTTGCTTTATGACTTGTTTTTTGTTTGGATTTTTTTGTGTCTTTGTTGTTTTTTAATAGTACCAAGGGGTTTTTCCCATCTTGCATTTTCCTTTCAGTGTGAATTGGTTTCAGAAATATTTTCTCCCCTGTCCAGCTGGTATTTTAGAATCAATACAAACACAGCAATATTTTAATGCAAGCCAACTGTTATGGGGGTTATGTTAGTAAAAAAAAATCTTGAATTCTTATTCTTCTGAGCCTTATAAACAATTGAATAGAACTTGAAAGATCTGCTTGGAACCTTACACATACAAAACCTTTCTTAATTCTCTCCAAAATTCCTTTTTCCTGAGAAATCCATCATGTTTATGTATTTCAAATGATATTGCATACAATACTATTGAATTTTAGAATTATATGTGGAAAAAACTTTCTCTAGTTTCTCATGCAGGTCTTCAAGACCTCTTGCAGGTTTTCTGCTTTTGATGTGTACATAAACACTTCAAAATAATTTTTGTTGTTGTTTGTTTAAATGCAGATATTTCCTTCTCTACTTCCTTCTGAAATTACATCTGCTGCTAATGATACAGAAATAACCAAACTAAGCTGCCTGCCCTTCCCTCCCCATATTCCCTTTCCCAGCTCCATGGCGTTACAGTTCTGTGCAGGATTGCATTTTTGGCTCCAGTGACAGCTCAAACATGAGTACTTAACTGCACTAATTTCCTTTCTGCTCTTCTGCTTCTCAGTAAAATGCTGCTGACACATGTAACTACTTCATTTCAGGGATCTCACATATTGTTTACATCCCAGTGGCATCATTCTTCAGCAAGGCTGGCTATTTTTGGCAGTAGATCCAAAAGCACTAGTTATATTGAAAGCTGCTGCTCAATGAGGTTACTCTTAGGCTTAGAAATCTGTCCTGAAATTAAAATATAACTGTGGTTTGGTTAGCAACTTCGATCTTGCCAGTTCTTTTCATGAGGACATTTTAGCTTCACCTTAACTTGAACTTCAATACATTCAATCCTACCTTCAGGGCAGAATTTTGATTTGTTTTGATTTGGAATCTACAGTAAAAATCAGAAGCATGAAAGAATCCACAAAATCTAAGATTATTTTTAAATAAAATAGTGTCAAAACTTTTTCCCTTGTACATATTTTAACTAAGTATTTGAGAAATGCATTCTTTGAATACTTTAACAACCTCATATCTCTCTGAATTTCAGGCTAAATAATATTATCACACATTTTCTTTTAAATAGAAGATAGTATAAAATTGATTAAGTTGCATTAATTTCAGAGTTTTTCAAGTACATTTTCATCTTTCCATACTCTTTAGTCTTTTTTTCCACAGTTTTAAAAATAAATATCATATGATTTATATAGTAAGATCTAGCATAAGTGGATATAGCACAGAACAAAGTGAACAGTATCATGAGTTATGCAAACACACAGACACAATTTTAGGCAAATACTGGTGTGTTAATTAAAATCATGACAAGCTGTGATAAACCCCACCCATTGTGAAGAAATTGGTTACTCCTGGCTATAGTCCCAAACCTATTTCAGGTCAGACCAAAGTACCTCCTGTTCCATAGTGAAAACTCCTGCAAGAATGGCTCTCAGGATTTGAAACAGGCCTGGACTCAGACTATGGGATCATAAAGTCTTATTCTCTTGAGAAATGTGTTACATAATCTCCTTCACAAAAATATATGCATGTTTCCATACTGAGACCTTCTCAGTTTCTTGTGTCTGATACTTGCACTGATAAACTACAGGATATACTTTTCTGATGTTTACAGATCTTCTTTAAAGTTGTCACAACAAATGTTTTTGTGAACCCTTTATATTAATTATTAATGCATTAACACTCTTGCTGTTTTGTGGCGGGGGGGTGGGTTTGGTTTTGGTGGGTTTTGGTTTTTTTGGGTTTTTTGTGGTTTTGTTGTTGTTGTGGTGGGTTTTTTTTTTTTGGTTTGTTGTTGTTGTTGTTGTTGTTGTTGTTTGTTTGGGGTTTTTTTATCTTTTGAGTATTTACCCCTTTGCTATATGAATAGAGGCAATTTTTTCCTCCTCTCAGACTTTATTTTGTTATGCTGAAAATAGAACTGCTCAATCTGTCTCCTTGGTTATTGCAGATTTTTCATCCTGCCAGTCTTGCTCTAGTCCTCTTCTGAACGTTTTTGTTTGTTTGAATCAATCTTTCTTGGACATTGTAGATAAATGTTCTAGAGGAGTTCTTATTGGTGCCTGGTGCCACAATACGAATATTTATTGGAAATCTTTCAGAAATGGGACTACCTTCCCTGAGACATTGCTGCTGAACTTGGTTTGCCTTTATATCACAGTGTCTATCTCATCTCACACCAGTGGCTTGGAAACTGTTTCTGGCAAAAAACCCTATGATTTTTCTTGTTCACCTGTTTCTTCCAACTTCTGAGGCCTAGTTTTGTGGCAGAAACTCTTTCTAGTCCCTAAATGTATAACCTGACACTTCATAATTTTGAATTTCATCCCTTACCTATTATTCCGATCCTCCAGGCCACCGATTTCTTTCAATCCTCCTTTGTGTTGGTGATGTCTCCCAACTTCCTCCCTGCCACGGATTTAATTTAACTTTGACTTCTTGTGCTGTGGTCTGTAATAACATGACTGAGTAGGTCTGATTACACGACGTGTCCCCTCCGATTCCCCGGCCACGCCTGCCAGCTCCACAGCCCAGCCCCGGGGACCCTGCTCGGCGCCGAGCCCCTCTCCCGCCGCCCGGCTCCTACGCTCATCTCCCTCTTCTCCCGGTTAATTAATAAATTTCCCATGTGGCTGCACAACAAATGCTTTAATGAAGTCCAGATAACTGATTTTTAGACAAGGGAAATACAGTAATCTTATCAAAGACAGATATTATCAGGTGAGTCTGGCATTTTTATGCCATTTTCCATTTATATGTGTTTCTTCTCTCATTTTTGTTTTAAGTCTATTGTGAAAACTTTTTGAAGACACCAGGGCCTGTAGTTGCCTTGACACTATTTCTCTTCTTTTTCCTAAATATAGCTTCTACTTTTTCTACTCTTCTGTTATTGTTACAGTATAGGATCACTTGAATGGATATGAATAGCAAAGGTTTAAAATCCAATGTGTCTTCCTCTGTTGGGTCTCTCATATTTGAGTTGGAGTTTATCTACTTCTGTTAATTGGAGAGTATTTAAACAACAAGTTCTGCTCCCAGACTGGATGAAATAATATAATTTTCTAAACTGCTGTTCCTATCAGTTATGCCTTACAAGATTTCTCTTTCTATAAGAATCTGCCCCACCACCAACAGTATGACAGAACAGTTTATGAGAAGCCTTTTGTTTGTGGGGTTATATACAGATTATCTGAAATTTTTATGAAATCTCACTTCTAAAATATTCTTATTTAACATATTCTTAAAAGAGCCAGTTCAAAAGCCTCAACATGTCTGAATTTATTCCAACCCTTCATGAAGTCAAAGAGATATTATTTATTGGTTATTTTTTTCTTCTTGTCATTTGGACATTTTCTGTCTACTCTTCACATCTTTAGGGTTCAAGTTTAACATTTCCTCTCTGGGATGCCAATTCCACATAACTTTGGGATTTCTGAACTCCTTCCTTAATGTCAACCACATTTTCAGCCCCCTCAGCCCTGGTAACTAACCCCTGAACTTCATATTTGTTCTCTCTAATGCAAAATTACGATTATAACATGTCGTCAGTCCTGACTTATAAAAAAACTCAATACAAGGGAATATAATTTCATCAAGAATGAATCATATGAGTATAATTTTGAGTTTTTAAAGGTGGTAGAAATTTATAAATTCCTGGTGTACTTTATGAAGGTGTGCCCCATTCAGATAAAAGAGAAAAAGCAACAGAGCTTCTGCAGATTTATGGCTACTTATTCTGGAACAGAATTTTGTCAGAATACCTGGATCACTTAAAAATAAAACTAAACCCTTTTTAACAGAATACAAATGTCATGTCTCTCATCATGTAGGAAAATTTAGACCATTCTCCACAACAAAGTGCAATAATTAATTCCTGAAACAAAAGCTTAATTAATATTCTAATTTAAAAATCTACTCATGGAATGCTGATACAGTGCTAGGACCTTTTCAGAGAAACATGGAGAAAAAAACTTACAAACTAGACAAACACCTTCTAATTGCTCCTGTTTGATGAAGGGGCTAATTTTTATGGGCTTTTTGGAAGTAGTTCTGTCCTTAGGATATACAAATAAGTTTGAGATTTTTCTGTAGTTATATGCACCAGTAGCCTCAAAATATAATTTCATCAATTGAAGAAGTGATTTAAATTACTATTGTTTTATGCTCCTTGTGATCCTCAAACACTGCAGTAACAATAACGTCAATTTAAGCCAATTTTAAATTTCCCCTGAGAATAATTATATAAGGACAGATATTTCTGATCTAAAAATATGTAAAATAACTGTTACATTGACATTCCCTGTACTCAGGTATTTGCAGGGCTGGTGTGCACAAATAATGGACTATAAACCAGAAATCTTTATAAAATTAAGTACAACAGGCAAGAAACTATGCTACAAGCCCTGCAGTGTAGTTGTGAGGCTGTGTTATTATTGCCATTTTTTACCTGTGTTGCTGTTGTGAAAAGGAACTTGTGGGCCAGGGTTCCTGACGCTACTAGAACAAAAGTTAAGGAAAAATTCAGCTCTAATCACAGCAAAAGTAAAACTGAGGGGCTCAGATAACACATACATTGAGTGCTACAGTCCCAGCCACTAAAACTCCATAACTACATTCCAGTTTGAATTTAGAATTACAAGGTGGGGGTCATGCATTTAGATAATAGCCAAAGATATAGGTTCCCTTTATGGTCAGTCTCTTTCAGAGGTAAAGAAGCATCTTTGAAGGATGTATCACTCCAACTTACTCATGATTCCCATGTTAGAGGGAATGAATCTCCTTTTGGAAGTGATAATCTCTCACCACTGACAATAGGTATGATATATAGGACTACCTGAACACAGATGTTAGAACAATAAGGCTAGATAAGGTGACACTATCCTGGCACACACCCATAACTGTCCATTTTGAAGCATCTTTATACCTGTACATTGAAAGGTTTATAAAATTGGTACTCAACATTCTTATTCAAACACTGTGTCTATGTTTTTAGACTGAAAATTTCTTAATCAGAAGAAAAAATATTCTTTGCTTAGGAAACCCAGGAAAGAGGCAGAATTCAGTTTCTCCTTTCTGCAAGGTATGAAAATTAAGCTGAAGAGTAAGGATCCTGCTTGTAAATCCAGCTCCATTAGGAGTAGGCAAATCCAGCATCCAGTTTTTCCCCAATTGCTCTGGATTCTGGTAATCTGGGTATTTTCTGCATGAATGATGTGCAGGGGTGGGGTTTATCACATGAGGGTGTGATAGAAGCTGAAAACGGCACTGCTACTTGTGCCACAGTAGTTGCTGTGAACTCTAGCTAGCAGTAGAATATTAGCCTAGATACAGGCATTAACAGCTCCCCTTCTTCTGGGAATGCTTCTTGAATGAAAAAATTGTCAAACTTGTTCCTTTAAGAAGTAGACAAGAGTGCCTTCTAGCAGCAACTAGTGCCATCCCTGCTTTCCAAGAGTTGTGGCATCCATATGGCCAAACACTGTAGTCACACAGTCAACATAGTCAGCTATGTTCAAAGAAATGTAGACACTTTAGGATGCTCTTTTTTCCCCCACTGGAAAGCAGTGGAAGGTTTCCTGCTGGGCCCATGAGGTTTGGGGGTCATTGTTTCGGGATGGAGATTCAGTTAAAGTGTTATACATGTCTTGGCTCCCAATCCAGGGGCTTTTGCAGACACCCTAATAGCACCTAAATGTTTGATGTATCTGTATCATGGTCATACCCCAACCTAAGCAATGTCTAGATTTATGAAAGCAAGTGAGTGAAAAAGATGCAAAAGGGCAGAAGAAAACTGGGAACTAGATGTAACACTAAGCCAAGCCTTTGAACAGTAAAAAAACCCTGACCAACAAACAAACAAAAACCAACTACTGTCCCCAGACCCCTATGTATAAATAATAAGCACTAATGATTTACATTAAAACCACCACAGATCAACTAAAAAAAAAAGGTGGATCTGCTACCTTTTTCAGAATGAAATGCAGATTATAGCAACTGCAGGCAGAGGAAAGTACTACTCAGTGTGAGTGGAAGAGAGAAAAACACATGGAGGTTGTGCATATACCAGAATTCAAGAGTGACATGACATTCATACATATTACAAGAATATTTAGCATTATTGCAATTAAAAGTGAAAAATAATCATTGAGAGAGCATTAAATCTTGTGCTTCAAGGACAGCTTCTAACAAAAAATGGCCAAGAGGAAATTTAGGAAGGCAGTGCAAATTACTCACAGTATTTCCCTACAACAACTCTACATCTTCCCCTGAAGTCTCTGATAGTGACCAGTGTCAGAGATCAGATGCTAGACTGGCAAGATCTTCTGTCTGCTTTAGTCTGGCAAACACTATCAAGACTGTTTTTTAAAAAGTTGGTGACAGTAGATGTCTATGTTCTTTTAATAGAGTATAAATTTAGCATCCTCCTTCTGAATTAAGCATTTAGGTGGCAGAGTTAATGTTATATCAATTCAAATGAAAGACACTAGGAGAAAATAGAAGGGGAAAAGATTAATATTTGAAAATTAGAAAGTAATTTTCAGAAACAGAGGTGGACGGCTGGTTGAAAATCACATAAATTAAGACTTACAGAAAAAAAATTGCTCCTCATAGAGGAGTCATTAGGAGTGATATAATAATTTACATTTTACATAAGTGACATTCTCTTAACACGTTTTTCTTTTTCCACTGAAGGTTAGATTCCTATAAGCACACAATTCAAACTGCTAGGACTTGGCATTTCAATTGATAACAATTGATATTGATGAGGACTGCAGGCACTCAACATCTCCCTGTAGGTGTTGTTTTGTTTTTTTTTGTGTTGAACCTGGGCTTTGTTTTCACAGCCAGCAAAGCAACAGAAAAAATTTCACTGGCTGAGGGAAGCAGAATTCATTCCTGCTGGCCAGGCATAGTTTAGCAACAGGATTTATACTGTACACATGCAGGGAGGATCTTTTGATTTATTTCAGGTAACAAAGATGCCTCTTTCCAGCCATCTCTGTAAACATACAAATATTTGAATAACACAAGCAAGAGAGAGCCCTGGCCTCTTGAACACATATATCCTTCCAGACCCTTGCCTGACCCCAAAATTATGCTCTCCTGTCACTGACCCATCTAATCACCTTTGTGTGCTTTCTCAGAAAAGGCCTGGGAAAATCCATCAGATTTGCAGTGTAATCTGAAGGTCAACATATTCTCATTTTCTTGGCCAATTCCTTCTTATGAGCAAGCCTGAATATCAGGTCACTCAAAAAGCACTATATTTTATGTAGCTGTTACTTTCAGAATTTCAAACAGCATTCAAAATGTTGTATAATTTACAAGTAGTCTTTATATTTGAGTCTAAGAGGAATTGGAACAATAATTTTTGCAGAATAACACAAGTTTCTTTTTGTTTAACAGAAAAGAAGAAATATTGTCAACATCTGATGATGGCACATGGAATAACTCAAGGACTTCAGGTACAACACCCAGTTTAATTAGTTATTCTTTACTGCACATGTTAATTAAAAATAGTGTAACAACCAATCTCATGGAAATTATTCAATTGTTTTTTTAACTCTTCAGACACAAACATCCCAGAGATTGTTTATTCACAAGCAGAAGACAAAGACACCAAACTAGGTAATGAAAATACAAAAGAGAAAAATGCAGAAAACAACCAGGGTGATCACAAAGATGATGAAAAAAAATTGGAGTTGCTGGTAAGTGTTATACAATTATATCTACAGTATTAAATGATTTGAATCCATTTACGCTTCAAAGCTGGTGAAATGCCCCCTTTTAACAGGGCTGACTGATGTTCTAATTTACAAATGTAAAACCCTGGTCTCTACTTACACTGAATCTCTAACTGATTCAACAATAGAAGGTACTTTGATTTCGGTATAGTGCATCAACTTTTTCCGGCTTAAATTAATGACTTCTCTCTTTTATTTCTTTACCAGAGGCTCTAAAAGACAGTTCTAAGGAATTAGAAGGGTAAAATTTTAAAAAATCTCTCCTCCTAGTCTCTAGGATGGGAATATTTTTAAATACATGCTTTCTATTTGTAAAATTTTTATATTTGTAGTACTCTTTACTTATGAGATTTTTGAAATTATAACTATATGAGCATAGTAAGTGTATATATATTTATATTAGCAGATTCTTCTATATCAGTATCTTACAATACATTTTTACAATGAATTTCACACTCAGTGAATATTCAATCTATTTGGATTTGTGTGTATGTGTGTGTGTGGTTTGCCTTGCATTTTTCAATATGAAAGAAAAAATGGCAATAAATGAGACACGTACAGCAATCTATTATTGCCAGTGTCTGTTCTCAGCTCCTATCATTTGGGTGCACAGATTCATAATCAAAGATTATAACAGCTATCACCTGTGAAAATGTGGATGCTGAATCAGACAAGAGAGGAAGACGGGAACCGTTTGTTGTTTTTTTTTTTCTTTTTGATAGCGAGAAAAATTCCCTCTCATTTTAATATCAATTTTTCTTGTCTTTTACTTTGATAAGTTTAAAATTGTTTCATATTGTGGGACCTTTCACTGCCTGAACATCAACGTTTTTGTTCTTTTTTTCTTTATGGTTAAACGTGGAAAAGAAGGACCTCTAAAACCCCTTGTTGTTCCCAGTCCACCCTTTTACAAAAAAGAGGATCAAATATAACCATTTGTTTATCAATTGCCAGACTTGTCCGTACAATAAATGAAGGGGGAGCTATAATTTAGATGTTAATTTGCACTGTGCGCTCTTTAATGAATTAAACAATGAAGGCTTATAATACATGGAAATACAACCAAATCTTTGAAACACACAGGCATTGGCTCACAAGACAGCTGTGCAGTTGACAAGTAACATGAGCCTTATGTGAGAAGAAGGGGAAATCGTAAGATTTGCATATAATTATTGAGATCATGCAAATGTCAGTTATGAGGAGGGGAAAAAAACACAGGCATCTCACTGTTAAATCCTGACAGTTGGCATCACCGAAGAACTCAAATACACTTGAGCACTGGTTGGCAGAGGGTCATTAAAACAGAATTTGCAGAGACATTAGCTCCCTCACTTTTCTTTGAGTGACGTTTTACTATTAATAGTTTGCAGAGGCTTTGCAGAAAACATATTAATAAGAGAAACTGTAATGGGGGTATCTACAGCAAGTGCAAATGTATAAAGGGGTGCCCAAGAAACTAGCCTCTAATTGATCAGCTAGTGCTATCAGTGTGACTCTGCTAAAGTGAGAAGAGAGTGCAATGACAAGCAGGCATAGCTGAATAATACAATATGATATTTGGGAGCTAGGAGGGAGAATGATTAGTTTCTGGCCTTTTACTTCGCTAATCTCATTTCCAACTCATGTCTTACCAGATTGTCTAAAACCAGTCTGGTTTGAAGCCTGTAAAATGGTCCCTGAGAGAAATGAGGCACAGATAATCCTTACAGTATTTGTCAGTGTGAAATGTGTCTTTGTTTTACTGGACAATACTGTACATTACCAGACATTGATGTACTGTATCAATGCCCTCGTTTAAGCACCAATCCTCCCCCCTCACCCCACAGCTTCCTGTCTCCAAATCTAGAATCAAATGTATAGAGAACAAATTAGCCTGCCTTTAAGGGAATAGTCTCTTCAGATTTAATTTGTATAAAATCCACCAGCAGCTTACTGAGCTCATGAATAAAGAGAGAGGGTTCTGAGCACTATTTTATTTCCTGCTCCTTTCAGTTCCACCATAAAGCTCATTACCTATGTTAAAAAATACATGCAATGCAAATTTTGCAAATGGTTTGGAACATGTTTCCATAAGAGCTTTGTCACTGAAAACAAAACTTTCCATAATGAAATCCTGCCTGCTTCATTTGGCGTATTTTTGCAAAGCACTTTTTGATAGTTCTTTTCTATTCTATTGTTTCAGTTAAATCCACACTTCACAGGAGCTAGAGGTACCTCTTCCAGAGAGGAAAGGAATTTGTACACAACAGAACAAATTAATTTTCTAAGTGAAACTGAAGGACTGGTGAAAAAGCCAACCTGTATAGAAAGAAGCAGTGACTTGCACCCTGTGCCTATCAGTTCCTCATCTGAAAACTCTTCACATGCTACAGGAGAAGAATTAAAAGATAAAGGTAAGTATTCTGTAAGAGATTATAATAATCAGCTACCAGAGAAGGAAGTCACTGCTGGCTCAGTAAACAGCTATGACCGGTCTTTGGAAAGCCTTTTATTGGCAAAACACTTTCCTCTGACAAAGCAGAATGAGGCTATCAGTGTTATGGCTACTGGCCCAAACCAGCAAGGAGAGAGGCACACAGATACTTCCCAAGGTAAAATAGATAGTGCCTCGGGAAGTAAGATGATGGAGAGGTTATTCATCAATGAGGATGCTGCTGGTACCTCAAAAGCGGCCTGTGAAACAAGACCAGAAACCGTTTTGCCAGAGCATGAGGAATCCATGCAATTAAATGAATGCATAGCAAGGACGCTGGATGGCAATGCTAATCCAGCTCTGGAGCACCAGGCACCACAAATGTCTCACCAAACTTTGGATTCATTGTTGTCTGATGCTGACAAAAATGAAGGAAAAATCAAGATGATTGAAAGCAAAGGTCAGGTATATTTAAGAGGAGATTTATATGCCAGCACTTTTGCACATGCTGGTGCCCCAACAGATTCCACAGAAAAAAAAGGAGTTGGTGAAGCATCAGAAAAGACCACTGATTTAGGGAAGCTGAAGAAAGTCATTGAAGTAGCAGACTTGGCATCAATTGGTGAGGAGGAAGCTTCCAAGCCTTTCAAGTCGCACAGGAAACACAATGCCAAAGCCCTGAAGCCATCACCTCTGCCAGCTGAGAGCAACAAGCAGGCCCCCAGGGCCACCAGGGTGGATGAAAGGCGACCTGAGGACACTCAGGAACACAGAGGATTCAGGAGGTTAACAGAAAGAGAGAAGCCAGACAACACAAATAAAGGGAGACCAGTCGGAAGGGAAAGCAAAGCAAACTTCGTAGAGCAGAGGTGGCAAGAAACAGGGAGTGAGGTTCTGTGGAGAGTGAGGGGGAGCATGGAACCTCAGACTGTGACTTCCACAAAGGAGTTGCTTACCTGCCAGGAGGCAGAGAGTTGTGAAAAGTCTTCTGCCTCTGAGCAGGATATTACAGAGAAAACAGAGGCAGGTACAGCTTATATAATTAAAACAACATCAGAAAGTGCTCCAGAAAAAATGCCTGGCAGTGAAAAAGCAGTAATTGCTAAGCTACCTCAAGAGACTGCACTAAGTGACAGGCCCACAGAGGAAAAGGAAACAGCATTTGTTACACGTGAAGGGAGAAATGATGGTTCACATTATGCTCTTTGTCAACTCAACACAGTGGGTGTATTATATGACACTGAATTTGAAAAGAAATCAGTTTTAGGTATTTATAATGCATGCGTACATGAAACACTGCAAGGAGAAACGAAGTCTGGATGCGATAGCAGGCAAAAATGTGCCAAAGCACAACCAGACAACATTGTACCTGTTGGAGAAGCAGTAAAGGCTTCTGCTATGGGAAAGAAAGGTTTGCGGGAGGGTTTATGTTCAGAATTTGCTAAAAGTTCTCTGAGCACTCAGAAGCATCTATACCATGAGATAGCAGAAGAGCTCCACAGGGAAGAAAGCCATGGTGATGCACTTTCCTGTTTATGTTCTAAAGCTGAAACAAAAATGCCACCTTCTGGTACAATCACTGTGCCTAGTTACAATTATAAAAGCTCTCCAGTGGCACTTTCAGAAGGGCCCACTGTGGAAGGAGGCATGGAGCACCTGTATAGATACTTTGAATCCAAAGTCACTGACAAGGGTGTTGCTGAGTCAGGGTACAATTTAAATCTAACGAATGAAATTGCATGTATTAACAAAAGCTTCTCTCCTGAAGTTGAAAAAGGAGAAGTACCTTCCGCTTCAAACACGGCAATTTCTGAAGAAGGAGGAGGAGGAAGAAATACAGGTCAGTTTTTCCATCAAGCAGAGCTCCAGCAAGAGAAGTCGTGGAGGCCAGAGGTTTTAATTAGTAAGTCTACCAAAGGAAATGGAGGAACAGACTCTCAAGCTGACCATTTAATAACTGAGGGGAAAACACTAAACTGGTTTGATGACTCACAGAAAGAAAACCAACACGCTTCTGATTCTGCAGATATTTCTAACCAGAAGAGTGAAGCGCTAAAGTTACCTAGTGAGTCTCCAGGTATAAAACATATGGCCCTCAAAATATTTTATTTCTTCCTGTTTCTTCTATTTGCTGCAACACTCTACCACTATGATTTGATGGTCTGCCTTGCACTCTACCTGTTCTCCTTGTATTGGCTATACCACGAAGGAAGAAGAAACAGGGAGTCTATCAAGAAGGAATAACAATGACTGTCAGCTGTGCTCAGGATCCATGGTCAATAACCTCCAATTCCACCAAAGCATTTTCACTATTAAAGAGTTTATTCTTTGTTAGAACCAAAGCAAGGTTTCCACAGCAGCATCTTTTATTAAAAGATTACATATGAAGTTGAGCCTTCATATAAGTAATTAAACTATGCAGGACCATTTTGTTTGGATCATTAAATACCTATATGAATATGAGTTCTGAAGCACATCAAATTAAAATGAAGTACAGCTGTTGCATCTTAGCAGGATATGAAGAAGCAATGCTTCATGTCTCTGTAGTACTTAAACCCACCTTTTACTTGCTTTAATTTCTTTTGCATTAAAGCTTCATATTTTTTCTGGGAATTTTTTTCCTAAGATTCTGTGTGGTACATAACAACACAAGCAACAATATAAAACCCAAGTCAGTATCTTGGTGCTGATATTGCCATTGATACTCTGCACGTGTAATTAGTCAATGATCTAAGCAACACATCTGTTGATAGTTTAATACATTTTTCCAAATTTTTAATTCATTATTTTGACATAGAGCTTCAGGAGTACTACCCCTGTTTGAAAGATGTAAGGCTTTGACTTAGCATCATGTACCTTCCAGGATGTAACTGCATAGCAGAATAGATGTGCTGTTTCCAACTTTTAAAGAATGAAGGTCACAACCACAGGCCCCTTACTGATCACTCACATGCACAAATTTTTTTGTGTTCTGCAAATGAGGACTGTGTAACGACCGAGAATTTCACTGAACTGTTATTCTGGGCAAAGCATTTGAGTGACATTTTTCATCAGAATTGCTTGAACGTATCTACAGAGCATTAAATAAATTTTACAAAGGAATGCTATAACTGTGTGGAGCATGTCTGAATTAGATTTACTGCTTTTTTTTTCCTATGGCTTGCAACCTAGAGTTAATCAAACACCAAGAGAAAACATTGGGCACAACCCTGCTTTTTAGTGAGGCTGCTTTGTCTAGTTTGGGTGAGGCAGAAACAACTTGTACCCACCCTAAGGAGAGCCAAACTGCTGTGCAGCAGATCTGTGGGGCAGAAACATGAACATCTTTGCTGCTCCAACACTGCACATGTCCCACACAGAATCAAGCCCACATTTTGTCCAGAGGGAAAAGAATGCATGGGTTATGATGTTCTTCAGCCATTTCCCAGAGGATGCTCACAGATGCTGTCACAGGTAGGATATTAAAAGAAGCGCCAAGATTGCATAATGTTGTTGAAACCACAGAAATTAAGAAGAGTTGTTTTAAAGCTCTATTTGTTTCACTTTCTTTACTATCACTGTGGAATACCATAACTGTGTTTATGGCTGAAGCTATGCAATAGCAAAATTATTTAGTTGTTAGCTTAGCTCTGAAATAAAAGTTTTCAAGACCATGTAAAATTTATTCACAAATTTTGGGATGATAGGACACACTGCCACCTTGGCATTCCTGTTGTGCAGGGCAATAAACCTTTGAAACATTTTCATTTAGTAATGCATCCAGTGGGGTGAGCAAGTATATGTGTAATCTATTGGTGGTGATATGTGTTTTGATATCTGAACACTTTGACAACTTTTGACAGCGATCCATGAATGAGTTATAGCGCTGTACTAGAGGCATTAAGGAGCTACATGGAAGGCTGTGTCCAGATGCTCAAAGGTATATATGAGGAAAATATTCATTGAGATAAAGAAATTAATTCAATGGGCATTAGGAGATGAATCCAATAAAAAGCTTAGGCTTAGACTTAAAGCAGGATTGAAGTTAAATCAGTGTAAGTCCAAAATAATGATTGCAGACCTCCCTTTATCTGGAGACAACAAATGCTGAAAGAGCCTGTCCTTTTCATGATGTTTATACATACTTCTCCAAAAGGCACAACATTGCCTTACTTCTGGTAGCTCACCTCCTGCAGTGTGACAGGTCCCTGGTCTGAGTGGATCAGATTTTCAGCTTCACTGGGATAGAGACAGCAGGTATTGCTTTACTTCCCAGTGTGGTGAAAGCTCTGAAATAACATCTAATATATTCTGACAGAATCAAGGTCCGCAGATAGATGGCTAAAAGCTGAAGAAAGCATCCTGCATCTGTCCTGCTGAAAGTGTCACAATGCAGTCAAGATTCCTCAAGTGAGATAAAATAAAGACATTGGACATATTTCAATCTTCCAATTAAAACAACTATGACAGAAATTAGAATCTTTAGATTCAGTTAGCAGTTTAAAGCACCTACAATCTAATTTACCATATAACTCTTTAAAGCAAAACTCATAAACTTCAGAGTAAGGACCAAAGTCCAGGTTCCTGACTGGTTAGGTAAAAGCTCTACACACTAAGTCACAGGATTCAAACCCGTGTTTGAATATCTTCAGTTTTACCAAACCTGGGCCTTCCGTCCAGCAGAATGTACTTTAACCATTAGAGGAGTATTATTATGAGGAGGACTGTGGTCACCAAGGTTTGGCAGTACCACTAAATATAGATGGGTTCCTACTTTCTCAGCTTCCTTAAACTGAAAGTGGCTCTCTGCACAGAGCAATAGATACTTTTTTTTCTTCTTTTTGAGGCTAGAGACTCATTTGATACTCCCATCACAGAGGAGTTTTCCCACAATTTGTAATGTCCATTTTGAGAGAGGTCCTAATCTGATACAGTCTAAATCCCTAAGCACCCGAGATAGCTAAAAAACTTTAAATTTCTTGGACATGACTTAAGAAGAGATGAACAGTTCAGTCACCATAGAAGTAGAAAAGCCTAGTTGTGGTTTGTTTTTTTATTACTATTATTGAATCTTGGGGATTCTAAGCAGTATGCATTTTAAGGATCCTTTTGCTCCTTGACGTGGAAGCATAGACATCCTTGAACCACACATTTGTATGGTAGTTGTCTGTATGTAATCTGCAAGGTGAAAATTTTGTTCCTTGTGCATTTCAACCCAAAATATTCAGTTCATTGTTAAAGGCTCAGCTCAGCTGATTAAAGAGCAAGAAAAGGGGTTAGGGATGATTGATGGGCCCAGGACCATGGGTGGAAGAAGACCAGTGAATTGAATCAGTCTCTGGACAATGGCAAGAAAATGTTACAGAGAGCTCAGGAGAGTCAATANGAGAGAATCTATTACTACAGAGGTTCATTAAAAATTAGTGGGCTTTTAATATGTATCATAATATATTTTAAACAATCCCCAAATATCAGCTAACATTTAGCTAAATTACTTCAATCTCTACAGAAAGCATGCTTTAAACAGCTGTATTCCTGTGTCCAACAGGTTAAACATCTGGGTTTGCCATTTTAACACGTACAGTCATTCAGAGTTGGAATTTAGGGTAAATATTTGAGTGGCAAAATAAGCATATTTCATCTACACACAAGTGGAATACTGTTAGCATTTCTCAGATTTGGATTGGGATTTTATGTTCTATATTTAAAATATTTAATCAGCATATCGTACCTTATGATTGCAAAACAGGACTCTAGACTGATCTGTGAGCACAGGTGCCTGAACTTTAAAGTATGTATGTGCTTAAAACAACAAAGCAAGTAATTTTATCTCTTTTTATTTATCATTTGATAAGCTATCTTTAAAAAAATCCTCTTATTTTTGTTTCTAGTATGGAAGAAACACCTCTATAACATTAGCAAAATATTGGGTTTTACTTACTTCAGGGAATAAGTGGTGTGTTGTGCTCTTGCAATGCTTAGGTATTTAGCTTACCTACAAGGCAGCTGTAACATATTTCTAGTTAATACTTTACTTTGTAGTAGATTCTAGTTATTTCTTCAAGCTGTGCAATAGAAAAAAGGTTCAATCCTAGATGGTAGGGTAATCCTGTGGTCATAAAGGGTTCAACTCTGGTACAATATAGTGATGAAAAATAATGGGAGCTATGTCCTATGGCTACTATCCAAACTGCAAATGTAACAAACAAATTCATTTTCATAATGTGGCATGTCTAATTTGTTGAATTGTCTTGCATATAAATTCAGGGCAGAAGAGAGAGGAGCAAAAAGAATTTCTGCATTCAGGGACCTTTCTAGGAGGCAGTCAGAACAAGCTACATCGTTAATGACCTAAGCACTTGTTGTTGCTAATTACTTGCTGGTTCTTCTCCATCAGTGACTTCTGGCTCAACAGAGGATAGGCTCTGAAACAAGCCTTTAAAGGCCTAGTTAATATTGGAAATGAAAAAATAAAGAGGACAGAATATGAACTAAATCCCTAAAGAAAGGTTAATAAGATAATGTTCTGAGTCACTATACTAAATTTTAAATGCCCAGTAGTATATACATCCCTCAATAAAACACCTAAACTCTCCGGTCATTGAACATATGAATGAGAATCAAAGCAGACAATGTGTTAAATATGGAACTGCCATAATTTTCTAATAAAAACTCCTGATGGCAGAGTTAGGTCTTACACCCTTGCCTTGCCAGTGAGATTTATTTACTGCTGGGTGACAAGGACATGCTTTTTTCAGGTCAGGCTCGATATTCTGCAGCCCTCTCATGCACTGAGGTGCCTAAACAGCTGTCTTCAGGAACAGGACATTTGCAGAATACAAAGCCAGTTTTGGGACAGGAGAAAGAATGTTTAACCCTTTAAGCCATAGATTGGAGGGGTATTTTGATATAAACTTTGTTCTAAGAATAACTCATGCATTTTATGTGAAATTCTATTTAGATAAAATACAAAACCAGTACCAAGACTTTACATCTCCTCAGTGAGGTCTGCTTCTTCCTTGCACTATAAATTTATTTTTCCAGGCCTACATCAGTGCCTCATGAACCAGGACTGGATAATTGTTCTAGCCATGAACTGTGAATTTCTCTCTGAGACCTACAAAGGTGCTTAAATCCCAGCACAGTTCCACTTCAGGCAATCATGTCCTTTTGTGACTCTCAGCTGAGCTTTCTAAGACTTGCAGCTCTTCTGAGAGCACTGTCTGCAAAGGAGACCCCAGAGCTATAAGAATAATTACAGGACTCAGGATGATTTTTCTGATCTAGGAGGTCTTGGTGGTGCTGAGGATTCAGAATTCAGGTAGGTGTCAGGGGAGATTTTTTGACCAAAACTGAGTGAGAACAGTATTTGTCAAAAATATGGGGAGATTGAAGGGAACAGGTAATTTCTGCATTCAGAGTAGGCATGAACTAGATGAGCTGAGATATTAACAAGTGTGATATGTGTGATTTGGTGGGACATACGAGATGTGTGTGTTCATGTGTATATGGGTGGTTCTAGGAAAAGGGAATGGAAAGGTGAGAACTAAATTCCATTTAAGAATGGAAAAGAAATAGTAAACAGAATGTCTGATTGGAAAGTTTCTGAACAGTTTTCTCTAGAGATGTGAAAGTTTAATAAGTTCTGAGTAGGTTGGACAGATAACACAAATACTGTATTAGCCATATAAAGTACAAAAATTGAAATACACGCTAATTTCTTTTTGTAACTTATCAACTGCCACTTAATGGAATTATATTGGATAATATCTTGCCCTTGACCTTAATATTCAATGATTCAAGATTAGAGCACTGCTCTGAGGACTAGAAACACATCCTCCTTCTCAGGATGTTGTAACCCTCATGGGGGACAGCCTCAGGCTGTAGTCACAAACCTGCCCCATGGCTGTTTATGCAGGTCAGTCCCCAATGACATGAAGCTAAGTGTGTCAGGAGAAAACAGGAGTATGTGTCAGCCTGAGCTTATTAGTGCAGAAATACGAAACTATCTGTAAATAGGTAAGGTCCCACAATCCCTGGGTTGTCTGGTATAGTTCAGAGCATGTAGGAGCTTCTCTGATTTACTAGAACACATGGTTGCAGGAGGACGTTTAGATTCCTAAGGACCATAGGGCACAAGCATGTCTTGTGTTTGTGTGATGACAGGGAGATCACAGAGCATACAGGCTCACTGAAGCCACTCTATAAGCTGTATCTGTGTGGAAATTTCTGATCCTCCCTACCAGTGATCTTTCTGGGGCTGCCAGGCCTTGTGCTTCTGGCACTACCTTCTCCAGTGGAGGAGAAAAGACAGCTCCATACTGCATATTTTCCAGTGTCTCTGAAGGGGAAATGAGAACTGCTGAGGAAAACACAAAAGCTACCTTATTAAGTAAGTCCCCTTTATCAGGGTGGAATCCTTTCTGCTTTCAGAACAACCACAATTAGGAGTGGCCTGAACTCTTTAAAGACAAGAAACGATGGCTGGCCTGGGGGCAAGTCCCAATTGAGCTCCTCAGAAACTCCTTATTTATTCATGCAAGCTATGTGCCCGGTCTCTCCCTCTGTGCTATGAATGAACCAAGATCCATGACTGATAAAGGACAGGAGCAGGAGACCTCTTGTGCAGGTTTCATACCTCCTAGAATGGTCCAGGCTGTTGAATGGCTTGGGGCAGTTAGGCACACTAAGCAATGCCTATGGGAAATGTCTCAGCAGTCACAAGGGGTCTTGACTTGCACCCATCTGAATTTCATGTTTTGGGAGACAGAAGTCAGGCTTTTATAAGAGCTTGATGAAATTAACTACGAAAGAGAAATACTGCTTGATAAACTGGCTTATCAAGCAGTTTTGTACAATTTTGTGATGTAGTTTTAGTGTCTAATCCCTCTATATAATAGCATTTTTGTAGAATTATGGCAGAATTACTAATAAAACTTATAGAATAGAGGAAAGAAGATAAAAATAGCTGGAAAAGAGGAGAAAGCAAGAAAGGAAGCAAGCAGGCATGTTCCTGCACTGTTCCACAGTAGACAAGAGATTTATAAATGGGAAAATTATCTTTTTCTAAGTTCAGGCTGAGTTTGTGATCATCACATCACTGTTCTTTAAGCCATGCTGCACTCCAGAAAAGGGCACAAACACAGACAAGTCTTTTCATTTTCCCTCCTTGTATATTAATAAAATATATTCATCAGTATTAGAAAGCCAGTTAACAAAGGCTTTGCTCCTGGGGCAGAGGCAATGCCTGCATTAGCCTTGCAGGTGAGGTGGCAGGCTGCTGGAAATGCAGTGTTTGGGTGGTGTGGCTGGGACGTGCTCACAGTCTGCTCTGCTGGGACTGGGCAGTGCACTTCACATGCACCCATTCCTGTGGCCATTAGCAACCACTTGAGCTACCCGTGTCCTTGCCTTCAATCTTACACTAGTGTGCATGGCAAACTGCATGTACAGCAATTCACTGTGGTATTCTTTACATCATATATAATTTGGTATAAAGAAATGCTTAAATAAGAGGTTATTATCTTGAAATTATCAACATTGGAAGACATATAGTGTAAGAAACTCAACACTTTCAACTGCAGTTGTGACCTTTTAGACTAACTGATGGGAACAGACTTACAGCTGTAGCTGTACATCATCCTTTAACGTAGATATATCAAGTGAGAAGCAGACATGTTTTTTTTATAAAGTGCGTTGGCTGATACTGCATAAGGCAATAGCATGACTTGCCATGTACTTTCCTTTTAATTCTGCAAAAATCAAGAATTTTACATTCAATAAAATTGATTATAAATTAGATTAATGACAACTGTAATGTTATTAATTATGTTTTAATAAACCAGTGCTGAACTGTGTTCAATTGCATGGATACAAAACATTTTCTGCTGTGCATTGGGCATCAGAATTTTCATGTTTGTTCTATGAGATATTTAAGCTAGTCACATTGCTGTGGGCAAGTTTTCTTCACAGTCCACAGGACTTGAAGCAATGGACAGCTCAGGTGCCCATCAGCTGTAAGTGCAACCCAGAGCCCTGAAAAACGTTTTTGTGCTCACTGTCCAACGCAATGGAAAATGAGTGGTTTCAGAGTGACATTTCAGAAACCCACTGGATGTGGACTCATCCCACTTCTGTGCACAAAGGTACTTGGAGATTTTAAATAAATTCAGAATTAGGTAGAAGCTGCAGTCATGTGTACACAGTGTGGCTGATGTGCCAACACTCTGGTGAGTCTTAGCCCTAGAGAGCTTCCTGCTCCAAACTCCAGGTTGGGGATGACTGGCTGCCCCTCCACTTCTCTGCACATCTGCATTTCCTTCTCTGGGGTCACCAAGAGGAAATGGCATCTGTATATACCAGGCCTCCTCATTAGGTGACCAGGAGACCATAAATTGGGGCACTCTGTGGACCCTGCCTTAAATGATTCACTGGTTTATGACTTTGGCTTTACATTACTCAGATCCACTTGGTTCTAAGCACTTGAGACCTTTAGATTAACATTGTTTGGCCTCAATGCGTGAGAAGAGACAGTATTTTGAAAGAAAATTTAATGGTTATCTAAATGAAATTAGTAACAAAAACTTGCATCTACCTTCCAATACCTATCTTGTCTCTTTCTTGACCTTATTTTCCTCTTGTCTGGCATCACAGCCATAATTAAGACAACTTCCCCTTCAAATGCCTAGTTGGTGAAAGATTGTTGGGAATGCAATTAGAGGAAACTATGAAGTTTTATTCACATCCTAATGTAAATTATAATGGTTTAGAAGTTACAAAATACAGTTACTGGTTCCTGGATGGAATGAAATCAGCATACTCAAAACCTATTCCAGATGATTCCCCACATCATAGCACCTGCTGAGGAGGATGGAATGGAGAGTGGAGCAGAATGGAGAGAGCCATTGGCCAGGCTCTGTTGGAATCCTTGCAGGGAGGTCCTTTGCAGATGGTACTTTGCTGAGAAGCTGCATAACACCTGTCAACCAGGGGAGATAGGAGATGTTTTACTGCTGAGCCAACACCTGTGGCAAAATCACTTTCCTCAGATGATACCCTAATTGCAATCTTAACCCACACCTTTATCCCAAAGCTACCCAAGGTATGACCACCCTGCACTGGGTATGCTCTCTATACTCTTTTTGACTGTATCTTTTAAAGGGAAGTAAGAGAATTTACACCCATCAGTAAACCAAGTATTATTGATAAAGTCACTTGAGCTCCACCTAAAAACAAAAAAAAAATACTATAAAAGTAAGTTGAGAATAGGGGGAAAAGTTGGGGAAGACTCAGCAGACTGCATCTGCTGAGATCAGTCAGTGGGATGAAGCTTTCTTCCTCCTCTTAGGGATCCCTATTGGCATCTTAACCTGCAGTGAATAATTTTATTGGAGCTTGTCTGTGTACTGCTTTGAATGCATTTTTGCAGTCAGCTACTATCACCGACATCCCTTGAACCTTAGCCTGTCACGATTTTACATTAATGGTGTTACTCTGATAGTGTGAGTCCTCCACGAGCACTGACAGCTGCTGGCAGTGGGTTGTACTTAAATAAAGAGGAAGACCCACTGAGGGGTCATAAAGTGGAAAGAGCTGCTGAGGGGTTTTCCTCATGCTGTTGGTGTGTTTCCCTGACTAAACCAGTCAAATCACCCTCTGATCCAGCGGGACTGCTCTGTGGAGGGTCCCCCTAACAGAATGCTGACAGTCTGGTTGGGCACAAGGGTCTTGCCTTTCCTGACACACAAATTCAATATTAATGTTCAAATAAGCCTCCCCAAACTAAAGGGTCCAAAAAATCTCCCCTTTTTGCATGTTACCCATTCTTTAATACCAATGTCCTTTAAAATGTTCATATTCCACAAACATTTCCATTCAATTTAACATTATGAAGACTGCATTTGAGATTTTTTACTTCAGCTTAGTACAAAGACATGTTAATGCAAATTTATGGCAGATGATTTATTTATATACAAATAAAAGCATATCATAGTACAAATTACCATTACATTAGTGGTAAGCAAATCATAGTTGAAAGTGGACAGCTGCAAAATTAACTGGTAGTCAGGCAGATAGAGCTCTGCTATGGTGAGTATGCTAGACAGAAGTAACTATCCAAAAGCAGAGAATTCAGACTCCTGACCCTGGAACACCTATGGAATGGTTTATCTTCTAAAGATACATTCCTACAGCTGCTGAAGTTTTTAGAGAGAACCTCTCTAACTGCAACATTTAAAATTGCAATTCCCCTTCAGATACCAACCTTGCTGTGTTCACAATATTTCCCCTCATGTCTGGCAGACAAAGCTGTTTAATAATCCCACTCTAACTGTCCCCCCTGGCATGGAGTCTCCTGCAGCTGTGCAGAGGTGCAGGTGCTTCTCACCAGTGCACTGCAGGCCAGTGGAGGCTTGGTCTGCTCATCTGGGTGAGCACGAGGCTGCTCTGCTGGTGGGCAGCGGTGGCTGAGCACACTGACAGGTTTGATCAGTGTGCTCTCCCTGGGATGAGCTACTCTGAAATACTGAGATGGGAAAGCAGGTTTTGGTTTGCACAAAGGATGGCACAATGAGCCCACCACATCTGCTTGGAGGAAGCAGAGGAATAGCTCATACATAAACTAGGTAATGGTAAAGGTGCTGAAGGACTGAAGGCGAATGGATGAAGTCAAGCTAAGCAAATTACCCACAAATTACTCTAAGTCTGAAATACATGAACTTTAGACAAATTCTTCACATAGATTTGTTAACAAAATATTAGTTATTTCATATAAATTAAAAAATGTATCAAATTTAAATTTTGTTTTGTCATCTTGTGATGCCGCAAGAGCAGTTTCAAGAAATTGATGAAAATTTCATAGTAATGCTTAGAACTGACTCACTCAAATTCATAGAGGAAAATATTTCAAGTGAAAATTAGGGAATTGGACAGCAGTGATAAAAAGAAAAAAATCCTCTTTAAAAACCACAACCTGTGGAGCAGATTTGTGTTACCCAAGAGTGACTGGAAGGTCTAACACTTGCTTTAGGAGGCTTTAAGTAAGTTTGACTACAGTTTTTGTTATATGCTACATTAATAAACCATTTTGTTATACTTTATTAACAGCCTCTCCTTGCTATTATTATTTGTGTTCTCTGTTATGAAGACTGTATGTTTTGGGCTGAATGTCTTCCCATATCAAAGTGCTTCTGGCTGCAGTTATATTCATCTCTTGTAAATGAATGGAAATTAAAAACACTAAATAAAATGGCAGATACAACAAGGACATTTTCTGAAGTGGCTGCCTGCTGCCTAGGTGCACCAGCAACCTCCACTGAGCTATGGTTTCACAGAAACACAGAATAAACTAATTTTGAAGGGATCCATGAGGATAATTGATTTCAACTCTCAGCCCTGCACAGGACAAGCCCAAGAGTCACATCATGTACTTGAGAGTATGGTCCAAAAGTATTTTGAACTCTGACAGGCTTGGTGCTGTGAACAGTTCTCTGGGGAATCTGTTGTCCAATCACCCTTTTTCTAATATCCAGCCTAAATCTCCCCTGACATAACTTCAGACCATTCCTTTGGGTGCTGTCAGTGGTCACCACAGAGAAGAGATCAGTGCCTGCCCCTGCTCTTCCCCTCCTGAGGAAGTTGTAACTGCAGTGAGGTCTCGCCTCTGTCTCCTCCAGGCTGAACAGACCAAGTGACCTCAGCCACTCACACAGCTTCCCCTCAAGGCCTTTCACCATCTTCATTGCCCTCCTTTGTATGCTCTCTAATAGCTTTATACCTTATATTGTGGCATTCAGAACTGCCCCCATCACTCAAGTTGAAGCTGCCCCAGCTCAGAGCAGAGCAGGACAATCCCCTCCCTTGCCTGGCTGTGATGCTGTGCCTGATGCACCCCAGGACACAGGTTGTCCTCCTGGCTGCCAGGGCACTGCTGACTCAAATCCAACTTTCCTTCAGCCAGGACCCCCAGGTCCCTTTCTGCAGTGCTGCTTTCCAGCATCTCACTCCCCAGTCTGTTTGTACATCCAGAGCTGCCCCATCCCAGGTGCAGCACCAGCACTTTCCAATGTTGAATTTCATAGGGTTGGTGGTTGCCCTGTCCTCTGTGTTGTCAGGGCCTCTCTGCAGGGCCTTCCTGTCCTCAAAAGAGTCAACAGCTCCTCCCAGTTTTGTATTGTCTGTGAACTTGCTCAGTATCCCTTCCAGTCCTGCATCCATGTCATTTATGAGGATATTAAAGAGCACAGGGCCAAGGATGGAGCCCTGTGGAACCCCACTGGTGACAGGTCACCAGTCTGATGTCACCCATTCACTGTAACCCCTTGTGCCTGACTCATGAGCCAGTTGCTCATCACATAAAGTGTTTATCCAGCTGAGTGCTGGACATTTGGTCCAGAAGGATCCTGTGACAGACAGTACCAAAATCTTTACTGAAATCCAAAGGGATTATACCAACTGGCTTCCCTTGGTCTTCTGGGAAATTTCCTTGTCATTAAAGGAAATTAGGTTTGATAAGCAGGACTTTCTATGAACCTGTGATGACTCTGTTGTCTTTCAGGTGTTTTTCAATACCTCCTAAAATAACATTCTGCACAACTATTCCAGGCACTGAAGTGAGACTGACAGGCCTGTAGTCCGGGGTTCTCCTTCTTGTCCTTGCAAATCGGGACAACGTTTGCAGGGTTCCAGTCAGCTGGGACCTCTCCGGATTCTCAAGACTACTCAAATATCATCAAAAGATGTTTTACAATGACATCAGCAGCTCATTGAGGATTCTTGGATGAATTTCATCATGCCCCATAGATTTACAGGGATCTAGCAGGAGAAGCAGATCCTGCACTGTTTCAGGGTTAACTGGGAGTTGATCAATCTCATAGCCATGGTCCTCCAGCTCAGGGCACCGAGACACTCTTGGTCCATCATACATGTTGAAGACTGAGGCAAAGAACATGTTAAACACCTCTGCCTTGTCCATGTCCCTGTCTGTGAGCAGACCATCCTTACCCTGTAATGGGTTGATGTTAATTTGACACCTGGCCAATTGCCATTAATATATTTGAAAAAAATATTTTTATTGACTCCCATAGTTCTGGAAGCTTCAACTCCAGCTGAGCTTTGGCTCTATGAATTTTGTCCCTGCACTGGTTAACAGTATCTCTGTATTTGGCCCCTGTTACTTTAACTGGCTTCCACTTGGTATACACCTTCCTAATTTGCCTTATTTCCAAGAGAAGAATCCTGTTCAGCTGAACTGACCTCTGCCTCACCTGCATGACTTCCAACATTTGGAAATTGCCTGTTTCTGTGCCCTTAGGAAGTGATTAAAAAGTGACCAGCACCGATGGGCTTCAGTACCTGCAAAAACATTTTTCCAGGGGACCATACTTACTAATTCCCAGAGCAACCTGAAATCTGCCCTCCTCATGTCCAGAAGGTGAAGTTTTCCTTCTTTTCCTCCTGTCAATAGAGTTTTTAAACTCAATCACTTTGTAGACACTGGGGTGGAGACAGCTGTGAATCACTGCTTCACTCATGAGACACACTCTGCTCGCAAGGAGCAGATCAAAGAATTGAGAGGAAAACAAAAGACAGGACAGAGAAATAGCAGAAAGGAACTGTCACAGCATAATCCCACTGTACCTGAGTGGATTTCCTAGCAGAAATCCCTACCTGGCTTATTAGTACTACTTAGGCCAGCAATAGCTTTCCTGTTCAGGATCTATGCTCCTGCAGAGCCTAGAGGGTATGGCAAAGGTAGGCTGGGTTGGGGTGATGAATCCTGAAGTGACTGGCTCTGTCCTTTATTGAGTGCAGGCACATACCCGAGCTATTTAAGTGACAAGCAGGTGTAGTCTGCAACCCCAGCCAGACCAGCAGGAATGAGAAATATTTAGGGTTCAAATGCAGTAGATTGGAGTGGAATTTGGTTCACTGCTTTGCAGAATATCTCCTCATGCTTAGGACTGCATTTAATTCAGAGTTTGAACATGTCTTGGCCCGCCAAGGCCCAAATATTCAAGTCTACTTGACAACTACTATATAATTTTCATTCTAACAAGTAAAGAGGTTTCAAGGTGGAAGATTGTACTAGGGGCAGGGTGAAAGCTGCAGAGCAAAGAGAGATAAATATCTCTAAAACTTGCTGACTGTTTCTTCTGTAGGAAAGAGGGATTGCAGGCTGATGGCAGCTGACAGGAGCCAGAGCTCAGGGATGTGCTATGTGGCTGTCCCAGGAGCCAAAATATTCTCTGACATCTCTAGAAAAAAATTATCATTATTAAAATCTCTTGCATAGCATGGATCATGGAACTTCAAATAAATGATCCCAGAATAAGAGACAGTGTCTTTTAAAAACAGACCTACTCTTGATTTAAGGAGAGTGAATGAGAATGCTTTGTATCCTTTGATAGTCTGTTCCAGTGGTTTAATTATTCTCATTGTCAAAAATGCATGTCTTTGTTCCTTATTTGGATGTATGCTAATTTCAAACAGGTGTTTTCTTTTGATTGTGCAATTAAAACACTGTAAAGAAATGTACAAGGCACTTCAGACAAATGGAAATTCTTAACAACTTCTTTATTGTAAAACTTTACAATTGTATAATTATGATAAAACTGTTTTCCACTCTCCCTTTAGCTGGTTTGTAATGATTTTTCAAAGAATTTGGCACTTTAAAACTATAATTAGGATGTAAAGTTGTAAGACATTTTTATTTGTATAAAAAATACAGACTTTATTTTTAATTGGGAAAATATTTTAAGGTAGTATTGCCAGATTAACTGCTATGAGGCTACATTTTTTCCAATCCAAATGGGAGTGCACTCTGTGAGATACACCATTCTGAACCAGCCCCAAACATAAAGCTAGTTTCAGAGTCTCACTTCTCAAACAACAAAAATTAAAATTAAGTTTATAATGATTAAGACCCATGTGCTGTTGGTACATCAAATAGGGTCAGAGTACGTGCCTGATCCACCTCTCCATGTCCCCACATCCATGATCTTAGAGCACTCCTTTGGCCATGTGGGAATGTGTTCTGGGAGTTGTTGGCAGTGCCACTGCTGCCTGACGGGGCACACCACACGCTGCCCCTGGCACCAGCGCCAGGGGAAAGGCAGCAGCAGCAAAGGTCGGTGCTGAGGGGCCAGAAGGAGGCACGAGGATCAGCCAGGGTGGCTGGGATGGGGGTGGTTCAGACTGGAGCCCTCACAGCTGGAGTAGCATGGCCCTGTGTGATGGGAAACACACCTGGTGGCAGTGGCAGGGCATGGAGGGCAGCACTATGGCCTCAGCCTCCCACAGGTGCAGCTGGGGAGATGAGGAAGTTTGGTGTGCTGTTCATGTTTATGTCTTCATTATTATGAGTTCTCTCACCAAAGCCCAGCTTTATGTTCTCAAGTGTATATTCTAGCATATCTCACTGTGTATTTCTTTTGTTTTTCACATGCATTATTAGCAACGAGATCTTGAAGCATCTTAGAAGACAGCAGAACTCTGAATGTTGCAGAATCTGCCTTTCAAGGTTGAAAAGTGTTCTGCTCACATAGAACATGTAGTTTAGACCAAATGTCATTTGTACAGCCCACCTCTTTCCTTACTCTTGAGCAAGAGGTAGCAGAGAAAAAAACAACAGACTAGGAAACCAAAATCTACTGATTAGAAGTATTTCTTTAGTTTCTTAAACTTCCATGGCAGCTTGGATTTGCTGCAGCACAAGCTCTTCCAGCAAGCTGTCAAGACGTGACTTTAAGCTGCCCAGTGGGAAGAAGTGACAGGGCAGCTCACAAGTGAAATGTCAGGAAAGAGACATAACATTTGGCACATTTTTGAATGGGCCTTGTGATTTGGGGTGCTCAGCTGAAACAGAATATGGGCCAGATATCTTTGATGGACACAGGAGCTGCTTTTGGAAATAGTAGCTGCAGGGTCTCATATGTGCTGGAGTCACGTCATAGTCAAGAGGGCACTGGGGGTCATGATGTAGCACAGAATTTGCACCTGCAGTGTCTGCACAGAAGGATCCACACATGTGCTGTTCTCCCACCTGTGGATATCAATAGCTTTTCAAAGATTAAAGATGTAGACTTGAATAAGACTAGAAACAAATAAGTTCATATAGTGAATAAGATTAGCAAAATTCTTGAATTATTACAGTTTGCACTTACATGACATCATAAATTGAAGTTTGTATTGCTGTTCTAAAAGCAGTTTGATATTAGATATCACATTTGCTGCTAAGTCCGAAGTCAAGCTTAATGAGAATGAGATTTACAGATTTTTTTTAAATGATAATTTTTCATTTATTGTTATTTGTATTTCACAAATTATTATCCCATTCTGCTGTGCTCAGAAAACTTACTTTATAGAAATATTACCTTGTTATGGTGAGAGGTTTTTGTGAGTCACACTACAGTGAGAAAAACAATGCTATATTTGTCAGTCCAGCAGCACTGATGTAGCTATAGAATAGAGCTGTGTCCCAGGCACTGCATGAATCTTTAACAAGGCTATCAGTACTCCACTTAGATGCCATAGTTATGGTCACATTAGGAATAACAGCTAAATCAGCTAAATGTGGCTTCCAAATCATTATTGCTAATGCTTATGTACTAGATTTTGCAGAAATAACACAAATTGAATTTTAAATGTCCAATACAGTCAGGCTGAAAAAAAATTGCTTTTGACCTTGTAAAGTGAGCCCATAATTTTCTTTTGTGTATTAATTCAAATTCTGAATTTAAAATAGCATATGTGCACCTAAAGCTGCCAACAATAAAAATAAGAATGTAAGATGAAACTAGGAATTGATGGTATTGTAAATGATGCAGGTTTCTGAGGTCTCTTATGTTTCTTTCACAATCTCACAACCATTTCCTCTAGTTCTTTTTAGTTCATCACAGCAGAGAAGAGAGCTAGACAAAGTGAGTAAGTGAATTCTCCATCATTCTCTTCTGTACGTTATAGTGAGAATCAATAAATTCCCATTCAAAGGGACTGAGTTTCACCCACTCATTAATCCTGCCTCACATTCTAAAATATTATTTTCTTTTCTTTGTCATCACCTTTAAGCATGCAAAATGTGGTTTATGGAAAGTGGGAATTATACAGAAAAGAGGTTGATGGAAGATTAGGTCAGTGTTTATATGCAGAAAATTCAGAGTTCATTGAGCAAGTCTTCATATAAACTGTGGTTTGGCCACTTGTAGCACTTGTAGATTGGATTTTTTTTTTTTTTTTTTTTTTTTTTTAGGGGTTTTTTTTTTCTCCGTTCCTTTTTTTTTTTTTGCTCAGGGGCTTGATTTCTCTCTGTGCTCATTTTCGTTCCCAAGAATTTGTGTTGCTTAACAGAAAAAAAAAAAAAGGGCATACTTGCATGTATATAGCATTTAACAGCATTTTTAAAATAATATGCTTTGATTATAGACAAAGGACTCAATGCATCAGACCAAGTTCAATAAACTCATTCAGAACAGCTCAGAATGACTTGTTCATGTAGCCCAATATTTTTTCCATCAATATCTGTCTTTCAGTAAAGAAGGAATTAAACACTAAGATCCTCTAAACATGAAAGCATTGAGCAACTGTGGCAACTTTCATCACTTGTAACCTTGTGAAACATGCTGCAATTCATTTCTGTTTTCCCACCCAGGCTTTCAGTACTGGGACTCACAGCAATGGGTGTTCCAGCTGTTTGAACAGCACTGTGCAGATTGGCTATCAGGAAGGTCTGCTTCTGTTTGATTTGGTGTTTGTTTTGGCAAAAAAAACCCTAGAGTTAATGTTTGGTACTCTAAAACAACTTTAAATCTTGCTTGGGAGTGGAGCACTCAGGGTATGTACATATACAGATCTGTGCTGGAATACAGCTCTGGCTTGGAACAGGTAACTAAATGTGCCTGAGCTAATAACCCACCTTGGAACACAAATTGATTTTACAAACTTGATTTGGTTTGCACCCATTTATTCAGATGTATAATCAATTGTCACTCACACCAGGGTCTACCTGGAATGCCAGAAAAATAAGTAATTTGCTAACTGAACTCAACTGATGGCACAGAAAGACGCCCTGTTATGAAGAGAGGAGGGAAACATGAAGCTGTGACTGTGGGGAAAAGGCAGACTGCCTTTCCAGCAGCAATTCACTAAAACCAGCTGTCAGCATTCCCTACAATCCCATACAAAGTGAAAGACTTAGTGCAATGTAACACGATAAACTAAGCATTTAAAAATAAATGCATAAACGGTCTTAACAAAAAAGTATTTTAATTTCCTTGAAATTGTTTTTTTAAAAACCTTTAAGATTCCAGCTTTCCTAGAGAGAGAATTTACCAGAGTAGCCATAATTTGCATTTTATTTCTTTAGAAAGTTGGTGAATTTGTAGGCAAGTCAAGTCACATATCCTACTGAGTGAGAGAGAAGTATTTATAGAGCTTCTTGTCTCAGTAATTCATTGCAGTTCCAATCCTATTCTGTAATGTTAATGGGATACTGTACAAGACTACAGTGTATAGAAAACTGCTCTTAAGTACATTCATCTCCTTTCCATCACAACCACAAGAAGAGAAAGACAATAGCAGGATGGATTTTATGTCTATTCAGATACATTTTGTGCACAAAGAGAATACAATATATTGTTAGTCTTGTTCTTTATTAATTGCCTCACTACCTATTGACTCAAGCCCAGGTGGTATATTTTCAAAAACATTAATAACCTCTTTGTGTTCTAGGTCAGTCTTCCTCAGTCTTTTAAAGATGATAATACCTTATTTCAAGTCAATATTACAACCACCCCTACATTTATTGTAAAGAGTAAAAAATGTTTATACATGGTAAAACAATGAGCTGGTTTAATCCAGTGTATGTTGAAAGAACAGTTATATCCATGCCTGAAAATCAACCCTAAATGTTATGTCTGGGGCCTCCCTACCCTGACTGTCTCCATGTGTGATGTGAGAGATGTGACCTATTTGTGCCCTAGGAGGTACCCACCTTCCCTATCCATAGACGAGACCAAGACAGATTGCATGTGTCTAGCTCTTGTCCCTGCTGAGATTAAAAAAATAAAAACAACAACAACAACAACAACAACAACAACAAAAAAAAAAAAAAAAAAAAAAAAAACAAAAAAAAACCCCAAAAAAAACCCCAAAAAAACCCCCAAAAAACAAAAAAAAAAAAAAAAAAAAAAAAAAAAAAAAAAAAAAAAAAAAAAAAAAAAAAAAAAAAAAAAAAAAAAAAAAACACAACAAAAACCCCAAAAAAACCCCAAAAAAACCCCCAAAAAAACCAAAAAGAAAAAACCCCACAACCCAAACCAAACCAACCCAACCCGAACCAAACCAACCCAAACCAAACCAAACCAAACCAAACCAAACCAAACCAACCAAACCAATGATTTCCACCCAGGTTGGAGAACTAGGAAGTGCTAAGTGCTACACAGTCAGCATTTTGATTTTAGTTAGAAAACACTGGGGACTGAAATAGCAGGAAGAGTCTGTTGTGGTAGCTGGGAGGAGAGGATCTCACAGATCTCAGGTACCTTGATGGTTTTGACATCCTGAGAGTTATTCTGGGACTACTGTTCTTTGACATGGGTCCTACTTAGACTTTAAACTCTTTGCAGACCCACTAATTTTGCAGTCACAAACAATCACAGCATGATGAAAGCACTGCTGCAGGCAGATGGTGGCTGCAGGCTGAGGAGATGTCTGATGTCCAGCTCTGTATTTTTTACTCACACAGCCCAGCACTCATCTTAGAAACAACAAATTCATGCAGGCTTTGTTACAACCGTAGTGCCTCATTTCTTCCCCCCTCAGGCTTCAACTGGCTTTTCAATTTTGTGGAGTCTCTGAAATTTTCACCTTCCAGTCCAATATTTCTGGCACCAGTACCCTGCATTCACCTTGGCAAAATAACAGTCTGTTTCTGCACTTGAGTCCTTCTCTCCTTGAAGGCATTACAGGGCAGTTTAGCCATTTTCCAATATTTTAGAAGCACAGTATCATTAATTCCACACAAAATGAGATAATCTCTCCCCATCTCTGGGGAGTGTTTGAGGTTGTACAAAACCTTAGATAGAATATCTGAAGAGACTACTGTGGCCCTGTGTTATGTGTCCAAGACAGATGAGTCCAGCTAGGTTTACTGGTTTTCTTCATGTTTCTGGATTTCTCTGGCTCCCGCAGAGCTAGCTAGGAAGGAGCTCTGTGCATCTGCCAAAACCTGGCGGGCTGGGCAATCTTTTGGGCCTTAGATGGTAATGTAATAGTGCTGGGCCCAAATGAAAAGTGTCCTTGTAGGGCAAGTAGAAAGTACTTGGGAGTATGAGAAAATTAGTGGAGCAACATGGAACCTGTTCAGATCCTACATGTCCAAAGGAAACAACTGTAGGAGGCAGTGTGATTCCAGGGGGATCAGCTGAGTGTTGCTGTGATGTTGCAGGTTTGCATGAGCTCATTCTCCATGGAACCAACTAGACTTTTTTATTCCATCTCCATGCCATATGGAGAGCAGTCAAAACCCTCCCAAAGCCACATGCCAACACTGGAGAAGGATGCTTTCCCGCACCTGCTGGACCAAAACTGTTGCCTGCATCTGGGGCATGGACAATCCACATCCAAATTCTATCATCATGGATAGAAATACCTCAAAACTATTTAAAAAACAGTAATTCATTAAGTTATTTTTTGTCTTTTATATCCAGATAAGTCCAAAGTATCAGACAAAGTATGGCTGTACAGTCTGTTTTTCTCAGTCATGTGTTTTCTAGTTTTAGGTGCCATGTGTGTCAGAGAACACAGTTTAATATCTCTTTAGACTTTCCCTATATAAATATAGGTGTTTCCTCTTCAGGAAGGTGACTTGCTGTGACCTTTCAGAAAGCTCCTTATCATTCATCTTTGGCTGCTGGGATTTGCCTTTATTTACTCCCTGCTGTCTTTAGAAACTCCGGTAAGTGCTCCTTGCTGTGGCCACTCAGGCAGCGACCACAGAGATTGCAAGACTCTAAAGACAGGTTTGTAGTGCTGGTCTCATGGTGTGTTCAAGTAATCTTGGATTCTCTAACACAGGTTTCACCCATTCCAGGAACATTTCACCCAGGCATCAAAATACTTAAAATATGGTCTTTAAATTGGAAATACAGCTCATGGGGTGTGGCTGTGAAGGTAATTCCAGTTTTTATCAAGTCACATGTTTAGTTTAGCACTGTATTGCTCTCTGTAAGAAAAACTTAATATAGTACTCTGTAAAACAAATTCAGATATGTTGTAAAAGTATATCACTGTTCCCAAGATAAGGAGAAATACAGTTTCAAGTGCAATATTTGTACTCATTTTCTGTACCTATTTTCTGCCTTTGAAACAGGAGTGGGTCAAAAGACAGATAAAATTTCTTGAAGTGGATAACTCACAGATCCTTTATGTTTGGTATTTTCTGTGTGGAAACACCATCTGAAGCTCATGCCAGAATGTGCCATTATTTTGTCAGGTTTGCGTGCAAATTGTGCTGCTTTAGACTGAATAAAAATACTGAAACTAATCCTTATACAATTTCTTGACCAATGTGCTAGGAATTAATGAAGAACAGTGTACCAAAATAAAATAGAATTGTGTGTTATAGAAAACTACATGTCTAAAACCAGTTTACAACTACACAGTGTATTATTTCATCAGTATTAAATTAGCTACCATGACACATTTTAGATACTACCAACCAAGCTGGAGTCTGCATTATGTCTGTAGGGTATTTAAGAAAAGGAAAACAAAAGTAAATGTATGGGGCTGGTTTTGGGTTGTTTGCTTTTTCATAGGCTTCTTCACATTAGTTAATATCTTAATTAGGCAATTATGAGCTTTATTATTACATATTTTCTGCATCCAAAAGGCTTTCAGAATATATGAAGTCATAATGCAACAAAATAAAAACTGTGCCACAAAATGTAAATGTAGTATGTACAGGTGAAATACTAATATACAAGAATAGAGGGGACATTACATTTCCTGTTTATTCATAGAGCATCTCTAGAAAAATGCGTATTTCCATTTAGGCTGGTACTAGAAAAAAACCCAAACAAACAAACAAACAAACAAACCCTCCCCAAAAAACCAAAACCAAAAAAAACCTGAAAAAACCCACCCAACAAAAAAACCCACAAAAAAGCCCACAAAAAAGCCAAAAATACCCCCCTCAAAAAAACCCCAAAAAACAAACAAAAAACCCCCCAACCAAATAAAAACTAACAAAAAAGCCCCAACCAAACAAAACCAAACAAAAAACCCACTTCAATTTCTTTGATTGTATGAGTTCTTTTCTAAAGAACTAATGAAAGCGTATCAATGCAAAAGTAATAAAAGTAAGAAAACCAATCAAAACCAAGAAAATCCTTAAACTTCAAACTCTTTTCATGTTTGAAAGATAAATATGGTGAAAGTATGCTGATTTTAGAAGTTGCTTGGTAAGGATAAAAGCAACATGTCGGCATAATGTCTACAAGCTTTTCCAGCATCATGTTCTCAAGTTCAAAGACAGGCATTAATGGCAGAAAGACCAGGGTGTGAATCTACAGGATCATTATGTGGACAAAACTGAAATAAACATCCACTTTATATCCACTAAAAACCATTTTCCCATCAATAAAACCCAAGAAATGGTTAGATCTACTATTACTATGGAATTGAAGAACAAGATAAAGACAAAGAAGTTCCTCAAAAAGAGTTGAAGGTTGTTGAAACCTCTCTCAGCTGTCCTCAAACTCTGCTTAGTAAGGACTGCTAAATATCAGTAACAAAAATGTCCAGTTCACAAATCAGGGGATGCTGTGAGACCCCCCACTAATGTTTGTCTGATTAACACCTAGCATCTGAAATTTCTTCTCCCCAGTTAGCGTGGTGGGAATATTTTAAATAAAACCGAGGAAATCTTGACTTTTTTCTATTCATATCTATTCCATGCCATTTTTGTACCCCCAAAACTGTTACAATAAACAACTATTACCCATATCCATATACATTTTTAATAGAATAAAAAAATGGAATATCAAGAGATGAATTCGAATTTTTGGCAAATTTAGTGCAAGAAAATATTCAATAAACAGTGAGATTCTTTTGAGAAATACAGTTTTAAATACTGCTGATATGCCATATTTTATTGTTCTAGGCATTCTAAGAAATGTTAGTGTACCCTTTTAATATATGCTGGGGCAATTTTTCCACAACTAAGATTTTCCTTTTATTAATCATATCAGTAAAATTAATATTTTCAAACAGTTTTCACTGCATTAATATGTTGTTTTCCCTCAGCATGGGTTCTAAAAAAAATGGTAGTTTGATAATGTTATTTAAGCTTGAAAGACAGAGAAAACTTTCATAATAAATCTCATATCATACCCTCAGCAGACACAATATTGTTTGGGCTGGCTTGCTGCACTCTTAATGGAGGGAAATGCTGTCTCTGTGTAGTCCCTCTTCTCACATATCTGTCTTAAAAATAACATCAATAAAGACGTGATATGCCAGTAACATTCATTAGGGCAGACCTGAAACAATTCAGACTGTGGATTAAATTTCAAGATACTGAAAATTAATCTAAAATTCTGACACTAAGTAACACTCACATTAGCATCATATTTGTATCTGAAAGGTCCCAGGCAGAAGTGATATGATTCATTGGCTGATGCCCATCTTGATGGACAACACATAAGACTGATCAGCGAAATAGGTAACTCAGCTTCAGGAAATGTGTCTGCTTACATTTTACATTTTTCAGGTATAGAAACCCAAAACCTTGATGAAGAAATTAGACTTTAAGTAAAAAAAAAAAATAAAAAAAGGAAAAAGAAAAACAAAAAGAAAACAAAAAGAACATGCGTGCTTTCTGCATGCCACTTTATATGAGCAGTCTGGCACATTTTTTTTTTACATTTTAGTGACATTTGCTGCAATACAGCCTGTACTACAGGGAGAGTAACAGCCTTTTTCATATATAATCGATACTGTACCAACCCAGTTCAAAGACAAGTCAGACTAACAATACTTTGAGATGGCTGGCACATTATGCATTCTGGAAATTCTAATTTTATGTAAATTTGGGAAATGTATGCATGTGCCAGAGTTTCTCTTTGTTCGTGCACTGTTTTAGCATGTGTAAGTAGGAGAGGCTGCCATAGAACACGGGTTGCAAAACAGCAGATGGGGGTGATTTAGTCTCTGAGGAACTCTAATTTCCTCTGAAAAAGTACTCAGGTTTGTTATTTTATTACTATGGGGAAATATATATTTTAAAATATATTAACAATTAGTGCTTGTCTAGTTGGAAAATATCTCAGAATACCTTTAAGAAATAGTTCTCTCTGTGGACACTAATTCCCCTGTAGGAGTCCACTGTGAAAATGGATTAAGCTAAACTGGAATAAACCCCCAAAATCTTAGTGTTGCAGAGCATCTACAGAGAGACTTAGAGCATAGCAGTTATTGTGCTTGAAATCCATGCCCTGACAAATTTTGTTGTGACTTCCCCACACAGACAGACCCACACTTTATTGCCTCCAGATGCAATTACAAAATGATACTTCTTTCTGCATTTGCTGATAAAATTCTGCACTGAAGACTGATTAGGGGTGACTAAACTTTGCAGTCAGAGGTTGAATACTGCATCCCTGAAATACTCATTTTATGCAGATTTAAAAAATAAATACATTTACAATGGTCTCCTCTTTGTTCTGCCACTGTTCTGGCATGTCAGATTAGCACTAGATGCCACCCAGCAGGAGCTAGGAAATTCTGTCTGAAAAAGGAATGAGGTTTAGAGTCATTTTAGTTGCTGTCAAGACCAGAGTTCCCAAGTAAAGGGACACGTTTAATACTGTTGTAATCAGGATATTTTAAACATTTAAAGAGTTCGTGTTTGTGTTGTCAGATTATTTGCTGGAGTTCCATACCCAAGCAACTGTATGCATGAGGTGTAGGAAGAAAAGGAGGTTACATTTACTGTGCTCTTTTGCATCACTTCAGTCTCAAAAAAATTGTAACTAATACAATTTTGATGTATCAAACTGATCTTCCTGAAGTGCTCATTTTGGTTATTACCTTTCAGATACAAAATGCAGAGATGGCTTTAGGTCTTTTTTGCATGACCCACCACTTGCCTGAGTTTGTGCAAAAGTTCCCACTGATTTCAACTGTACAGAATCAGAATATTTCTGGCAAATATATGGTGTTCAGGAAAAGTGTGCTTAGATTACAGGCCTACAAACTTTGGTTTTTCTAGAAAGCCAAGATAAAAAACTACTATATTCCACTGAAAGTCCATGATCTGCATGTATTCAACTAGGACTTTCTGAACATATTAAGTAAAAAGAATACGTTGAATTTGTTTGGAAAATACTTTGCATGGAAAGAAATAGTGAAATATTTTCCAAAAAACAGTCACAAAACTTTTTGTGGTGATGAACCTTTGGTGATTAATGAGCTGGCTTTGTTTCCAGAGTTGCCCTGTTAAGCATTTATTGGACTTTCGAGTTTGAAACCTTGTATTTGCTTGAATGCTTTTTAGCACCTTTTGCTTAGGTTAACCATATAGGATATTCTTTTCCTTGGCCTCCAGCCCATAACTAGAATGTCTACAAGGTACATCTCCAAAATGAAATGAAACCCAAATAGCCAAGCAAATAAGGCCCCAGGAACAGGCCTGCTAAGTTTCCCTGGTGAGAAAAAGCATTTTTTACTAATAATAACTCTTTCATGGAGGCTTAAAAATACGTTTCAAGGAAATTAGTTTTGCTTCGCAGACCTCTAGGAGCACACATATGGAGTCTGCTACCACATCTCAAATAAGCTACCACATTTCAAGAGAGAGCATCATATTTAGCAGCTATGGAAGTATACGGGACAATCTTCATCTTTCTTTTTATGTGCAGATGTGCATAGCAAGATCCTGATCTTGGATCTTATGTTCTGGTAGATGCAAGGACCCCACTACCCTTATTGTGTCCAGCTGTGAAGAAATAAGTATCATATTTTGGATGAGAGAGAGATTCAGCTTGTGGGCTGGGATATGGAAGTGTTTTCATTTTTAGTTTTCATTGGTGAGGATTCTATTTTACCCTAACTGTTGCTCCTTATAAATCATACAAAGAAATTTGAAATCTGAAGCTTGCTGTTCTTGGCATTTGAACCTAATGTCAAAATGCTTTTGCTGCCTTACTTGTGAAGCAGGCAACCTGTGTTGAATGTCCTTGAAATAGTAATTTTGCTAGGCTCTAACCTTTTTCATGCATAACAATCTGGGTTCAGAAGCACAGATAAACAAAATATTCTTAACATTTCCTAGAATACACTCTCACCTTTGAAGAGTTACAAGTATTAGCTTCAAATTATCAGCAGTAGAAAAAAAGAGTAATCTGACTGCCCTTTCACAGTCCAACAGTCTTGGACCCCAAAAGAAAGAGATGTTGGATCTTTACTTGTCCAGAAGCAGCACCAACAACGCTTACATTTGTATCATAAGGAAATGCAATCTATCCCATAGCTACTTCAATAAATACATCTTCTGTGACACTTATAACATTATATAGTCAGTAAATTATATTTTCATGTTTTCACAATTGATATGGGCTTGGATCCAGTCTTGTTCCAAGCCTGGTAAGTTTACCAGTGTGTAACTTCACTATATAGCTTTGCATAGCTGAATATTTTCAATATGTTCAGTGAATTTGTGGTTTACATTAATTCAGAAACACGTATGATCCAAAGACACCCTGCAGAATATGACCTCTGACTCTCCAGAATCAGCAGATAATATTAAAACCTACAATATATCCTAGAACACGGATACAAGCTAAGAAGGTGGTATAGTGGTATGGTATGACTGAAGCAATAGAAGTATATATATATTCTTCCTATTTTAATTAATATTAGTACTTCTTAAATTAGTAAGAAATGTTTCCATAGTGGAACAGTGAATAAAAAAAATCATTTCATCTCACCACTTATATATATTTACATTTTGTATTAGTCATACAGTCTTTTATTCCTTTGCTTTTTTTTTTCCCACCTGATGTTTTACAGTTACATCCTAACACTAACTTCTCTCAGGCTATTTCCACTCTCTTTTTTTGATCCACTTAGGAAGGGTGTCTCCTTCTCTAACAAAACTTGTCTTATCTGTGATATTTCATCTCTGGTAGCAATGTCCAGCCTAGAATTCTCATGATCACTGCATGCCCTATTGGTGCAGTAAGAGAAGTAAGCATTTAAAATCGTAGTGTGTATTGGGGCTCAAATGAGGTTTTGGGCTGCATTTGCACATGTAAAAACTCAGATCCTAAAGAGATGGACTGTGCAAGAGGTTTTGCACCCAGAACCAAAAGATGCTGTATTTAAGCTCTGCTTGTCTTCTCAGATGAATATTGCAAAGAGTGGGTGACAGGGATGTGTGGGTGTAATTGTATAATTAGGCACATGCTGCTGTATTTTAGCACATACTGTCCCCTGCTGGGAATAATCATATTACTGGTAAAAGTGAAATTGTGTTCATTCTTCCATTCAGAAAGGTAGGCTGGTGAGGCCTTCTTTGTCTTTCCCTTTCAGACAAAGGTATGGTTTTCCTTGATCGCCACCATGCCAAGAATGTAAACATTTCCATTTTTAGAAGATTTCATGCCATCAGGTGGTACTGCTGTATGTAGGATGTAGCTGAAGGCACTGCAGAGGCTCCCACGGGAGGAGAATGGCATGCCTTGACCTTTCTATGGGATGGGCTGCCATGTGCCCACCACCATGTATGATATTCATATTGGTTCCCATAGGGAAAAGCTTCTCATATGGCATTAGTGACTGCCTGCTGGTGCCCCACACAAACCTCACAGAACTTCACAATCCTTTTATTTTTTCAGAAGCTGTCAAATGAAAATAAGTCCTCTCTGCAATTTCCTGTTCTGTTGCAAAAATGAGAGATGGACACTTACATTCCCCTCCTCTCACCAGACATCAAGGCTTTCCTTCCCCACAACCACCATGATCAGTGGAATTCAAATCTCTGGGGCAGGAGGGCAGCCTGGCTGCCATGGCCTGTGGTCTGATAAACATAACAGGTCTTCTGGTCTGACCACAACTCATGCCCATCCCTGCTCTTGCCCATCTCTTGATTGCTGGAACTCCCTAGCCAATGACATGCAAGGTTATTTCAGATTAAGCTATGCTAGTCTTCATGAATTAGTTTATACTCCTCTTTTTCCTCTGAAATTTGACTTGTTGGCTCTATGCACAGGAGGTATATTCTTGGCATTCCTGTCTGCCTGGCAGTCACAAGAAGTTTCAGGGACTGCAGCCCCATACACCCTTCATCAACAATTTTCTATTTTGCAGACTGAGTTTCTGACATTCAAGGTGGTACTTTCTATAAAACTTAGCAATGCTTAGTAATACAATAACTGTCTGGTGAAGGTCTTAAACTATATACATATTGACAATTACCCAGTCTGTGTGTGACTTTCAGAAACAAGAACAATTTTTGTTAGCTGCATTTTATGTTGGTGTCCCTCTGTTTGTCAATTACCATTTTCTTTTATCTTTCTCAACAGCTGTTTGTCTTTCCTTTTAGAGGGTAGACTGTATCACAGACTCAATGTGTTACCAAATATTTGTTTTTCTTAGAACCTCAGAACTGAAGGATTTGGATAAGAAAATTTTCCACTGCGAGCCACAGTTCATATTCTTTTTCAATACACTGTATAGCTAATATTAATAAAGATATAAAATAATGTGTGAGTAGAAATCCTCAACATTATTTTTTCCCTTATTTAAAAATACAGTAACAAATCAGAAGTCCAAATTTTCCATTGCACACAGATGTTGGCTTACAGTGTCAGCCTCGGGACACATTGGTACATGTTATGAACTTTACATAAGTTCATTATTAGAGGATGCACATACTCTTTTTTATTCAGCATGGTAACTTCAACACTACAGGCCAAAAATTCCAGGAAGGAAAAGATTCTAATTTAGAGTTAACTTCTGGGACATTTTTATTTAAGTGGGTCTTTTTTCTTTTTTATTAATGTCTCATCTCAAAGATTTCTTAATCCTTTCCCTTTAAAGATTGTTAGTTTCAAGTTAAAACAAAACAAAAACAACAAGAGATTAAAAACTAAAGGTAAAATGAAAATAGGGGGGAAATGCAAGCTGCATGCCACATATGTGCATGTGGAAATCGTGTTCTCAATGAGACTCTGTCCATACAGCAAGTCAGGGTATTGGACAAAGTCTTCATTCAAAACTCACAATGTTCTTTAACTAAAACTCTTTTAGAATTTTTTTTCCTGTATCTATTATTATTATTATTAAGGACTTGTTAAGGGATTTCAAGATCCAGCCTGTTCACATGAGATTCAAGCCATAGATAACTGTTTAGCAGGACTGATGGCTTCTCTTCTGTATCCTTCCTTAAACTACAGGTTCTTACCCACCTTGCCTTCAGTTCTCATCGGGTGCAATATAGAAGTGTTACTTTTAAAACTGAAAATCTAAGCATTACAGTCACAAGAAGAAGTGGTTTTTCATGGAAGATGGAGCAGATTTATGTGGAAGGTAAGACTGGATTGAGCTCCTGTCCTTATTCCAAGCTTCTGAAACAAGGTGGGATTCAGGCTGGAAGCTGTAAAGCTGTGCAGAGATGCCACACTCTCTGTGTTAACGTGCCAAAAGAGAGGCTATATTGGTCTGCACACTTTTTCTTTTCCAGTTTTGATTTCTTCTGGAGCTTAATCATTCCAGAAGAGAAGGTGATGTTTCACTGTAAAATACCTTAGGCCCAAATTATCCTTAATGCTTAGGGTTTCCTCCTGGAACATAGGATATGTGAGTTCAACTTTGCTCACCAGCTGGGGACACACTGTGTGTTTGGTGCCTGAGGAAACTCCCTGGGGAAAGTAAAGGATCCCAGTGATACTTCTGAAACATAAACTTAGCCCTTAACACCACACTAGCTGTCTTGCTTGGAAATGAGGATTTTTAAACAGAATTAGGTTGTTTCAGGTCTAAATCTTCTGATGACTTTTGTACAAAACTCTCCTATACTTCTGCAATCCGCACACATGATACCTCATCCAAGGCTTTCATTCTCCTCAGGCTGTCCCTACTGTACAGTACAGATCTACTCCAGAGTCAAAATAAAGTGTTAACAGAGCTAGAGATTTGTAGATGGAAGTTTGGATTTAGAGTTGAAATTTGAATTCACCAAAACAGACACCTCAACTATTTTATGGTAATAACAAGCTGATATACTCTAATTTATTACAGTCAGGCATAGAGTTCTTAGGGAAACCGAGGTGTATTTTAGGTTAGTAGAGAAGAATTGTATTATTTTCTTCATAAAGAGAACATATTCTGATTCATTAATTTTAAGATACATGGAGGAAAAGAAATATGCTTCACTGGACTTACAAATCACTGTGAAGAAAAGCAGGCTGTGGAAAGATGGACACCTGTGCATCACAGTTTTGTGAAAGAAAAGTATTCAGGGTATTTTCAAAGGTTCAGTTAGAAGCTCAGTACTTGTCTGTTACTTGTGGCTTTCAAGTCCTTCCCCAGAGATTAGCAGTTCTCTCCAGGACAGGCCAGGGACCAGGTCTCTTTCCCCTCTCTAATAGAGCATCTGTCTGGGATCTAGGCAGAGGACAGGAGTGACAGCATGATGTGAGTCACTTCTCATGCGAGCTACCTAATCTCTGTGGTTTTAATAATTTTTTATTTTGTTTACAATAATTTCTGAAGTGCAAATGTTTGTGTGAGAAAGCCATCCCGAGGTGTGGCCAGGCTGTGGCCGGTCACCAACAACAGCATTGACACTCTTCTGTCCTCTTTGGGTTCCCTTTTGCAGTCTAAGCTTAAAGTCAGAATGTTCTTTTCCAATCCGTTCGGAACCTACAGCTTTTTGAAGGAAAATTTGCCAACATAAAATAATGGAAAAAAAAAGTTATTTTTGTAGGAGTTCCCTTTTGGTTTAAACTAGGCTGGAAAGTAGGAAAAATGAGCTGTTAGTTGTAGGAGAGGTATCATGCCAGTGCCACTTGTTGTTCTTACTGAAGAAAGAATTTTGATGAGGGAACACATGCAATGTTTAGACTCTTACTGCATCACCTCTCAAATGTAATATTACCCTTAAACAATAACATTCATGTCTGTTTTTCTGAGAACTCTACTGGTTAGTAAAATGACATCTATGTAATTAAATATGCAAATTTGTAATTAAACCAAATTCACTATGTAAACAATAGCAAACCATCTTTACAAGAAAATTATCTTGATGTTGAAACAGCACGTGCTCTACTTTTTGTCTTTCACATTTAATTTAGCAACATGCAGTGGTGACAACATGAATGCCTGCACTGCACTGCTTTCTTCCCATGCCATGTGTAAGGCAGAAGTTGATGAAGTCAGGAAACTGTTCTGATTTTTGGAAAGCAATTTTCCTTTTGCTCCTGGGTTTACATTGATTTTAGTCATTAGCAACAAAACAAATTCATGTTACTTGAATCAAAATTTTATATTTAAATAAAGCTCAGTAAAGATTCACAGACATGTTCAATGGTTTTCAGCGGAACTGGAAGTTTTTTATTGGTTTGGATAAATGTATGTTTATTTAAATCATCCAAACTGACTAAACAGCTTTGTTATGCACATTAAGACAAAGACTATAAAAGTATGGTTTTCCATGGGGTACTTTACCATGTTGTCCCTTTTCAGAGCTGAATAGAAAAGATGCACTATGCTGTATAATCTGGTTCATTAAAAGCAATGCTATTTTTTGCCCCTATAAAGATTTTATCCGACACTTTTTTCGTGGGTGAGCAGGATTTTTTGAAAAAGTCTTTCAAGTCTTCTCTTAAACACAACATATACAGAAGTAGTAGCTAGATTTAAAATTAATGTTTACATCAGAGAAAAGTAATGTATTTTTGTCTATATGAATATAAGATCTTGCAAGGATGTAATCCTTCCAGATGCTGCCAGTTCTAATTGTTTTATGGAAAGTCAACTATCTTGACCAAGTCTGGAGTGTTAATTAAGCTGAATAATCTGGCAGTGAATCCAGTGCATTTTGGCTCATATTGAGCTGTCGATTTGGGTCCTGCAGGGTGCAGTGCTACCTTGTTTGGTGAGCTGAATAATTATTTATATCTCAGTGAACACAGATATCTCTGCTTATCTAGCTTTACACAGGCAGTCAAGTTAGCTGTTCCTGAAGAGCTCTCTCAGCTGGGCAGTGTTGTCCCTCCCGGTGGGGCAGGGTCCAGCTGGCCTCTCCCCATTCTGGGGGGATGGCTGGAAAGTGCTGGAACAACGGTTTTACACCACATTGATTTTATAATCCCTAATCCAGTGTCTCCAGGGGGACTATAATTCTTTGTAACAGGCATAAAACAAAGAGATAAATGTTCAAATTCCTAATGGAAATGGAGGCACCAAGGATTCACTGAGGGTCTCTGTGTTTATTTTCAGGGTAGAGATTCACACTACTTAGGGCAATTATTTTTTGAAAACCATGTTCCTTAGAACAGAGTGTACAAAAAATGCACGGGCCAAAGGTTTGTCAAGTTGCTAAAGTGAACCCACATTGCTTCCACATTGATAAGGTTTCTGAGTTTATATATTTTAATGATTCTATACAGTACTCCTTTGCATGAGTATTTATATTCATAGTAATACTTATATAAGATGTGCTGAGGTGGTAAGGTGTGAGGCTGAATTTATGCCATTTAGCTTCATATACTCCTGCAAATGTAGTCTGAAGAGTCTTATTTTATTTTGGAATGTGAAATCATCAAAGACTAAGTCTCAATTCATAAAATACTTATGACTTTTGCCTAAAACTCCACAGTTATTTTGGGGTTCCAGAACAGTGCATGTTTCTATTTTGTTCTGGAAGCATGAACTATCTGAATAAAAATAAAATTATGAGTTTAAGAATAATAATGAGCTTTAAGACAATGCAAAGTAGACACTGAACTCCATAAAAAAAGTAATTAACAATAATTTCCCCAAATTGTTAAAATACCCTTGAATTACTGCTCTTGTTCTCCAGCATCCTTACAACACTTCCAGCATAGTATCGTCTCCAGGTTTAATAAGTAACCACTTTTTTTCCATCATCTAGGTCATTAATAAAAGTACTGAAAATCAGCAGGACAGGGTGGATCCCTGTGCAAGCCCATGCCATGCATCCTTTCATTCCTGACAGTGAACCACTACTAAGTTCTCTCTGAGTATAATTTTCTACTGATGACACAGGAGTTTCATGAAAGCTATGTTTTCCTATCTTGCTTTTAAGATTATCACATGAAGTAAGTTTGCTCCCTGCTGAAGACCAGCCACAGCAGCCCCAGGTGGCCATTCACAAAAGGTGAGCAAGAGTGATGCTCTTACCTTAGGCTATGGCACAGAGCCTGCTACCCTGGCTAGCTGTGCCCCCACTGGGCGTGTGAAGCAGGGATGTTTCCACCATTCAAGGCAGCTATGTGCATATTGATGCCCCAATTAAAAAAAAATGCCTGTGAGGCCCAAAGGGACCAAAGGGACTATGCTGATTAGTGAAGCTAACAGCTAAAGACCAGGCTTAACATATCTCACCCCAAAATTCCTCCATGAAGCCCAGAGTTGTTCATTATCTGCATGTTCTTTTGCATTTTAATGGCCTTTTAGAGTCAGCTTGAGGACAGAATGGAATAGGCTCTGAAGAATTGAAGGAATATCCACAAAGAAACTGTTTTGCTTTCTTTTCTCTATGTTCACAAGAGGCTAAAGGATCACCTAACATCACTGCTTAATGAGGAAGCAATTCCTCTTGCAAGTCCAGCAACTTTGATGAAGTTTTAGCTAATCAGTCAGTAATATTCAGGAATATCCTGCTAAATATAATCAGTGATGGAGATTCTACTAGCAATTGGTGAGCTGTTACTCAGCATAAGAACTAAAGGTAGGTTTTAACACCACTGCTTCTGATGTTCTCAAGGTTCCTGGTAATAAAGTGTCCATGAGAGCAACCTCTTAAGGAAGTCATAAACTCTGTAGCACTGTTCCCATCCTATCCTGGTCTCATCTGTCTCTCCACCTTCATCCTTGCAACGATGCCTGCAGACACCCATTTTGTGGCTGTCTGTATATTTCAGGGAAGCATATAGTAAAATGAAGGCTTTTAATACAGCTCTAGGTATCTTAAGTAACAAATAAAGGCAGAAATAGAATCTTATGTATTCACACATTGATGAATTGTGGTAAATTTGATGTTTCTTTAAGTCACAGAGAAATATTGGTTACTGAAAATGTATTTAATGACATAAATACAAAGGTGAGTAAGAAATGCTGATGTTACTCTAAAATTTATAGAATTACTATTTCAAATATAAAAAGAATACAAATTTGAGAACAATTAGAGTTCAGTGCATCTGAATTATTCAAGGTATTCACTGAATGAGGCTCCAGATTATAATTGATTTCATGGAGCAATTTTAACAAAACTCAAAAAGAAACAATAAGGAAAAAATGTACAAGCAAAAAGTTACTATATATACTTCCTCTAGGTAACATGACTGTAAATTGAATTCCTCAAATATATTTTCCAAAACATATGTCAGAAAAAGCACAAGAAAAGAAGACATGAATAATGACATTTTGTTTGGTAGTTTGGAGTTCGTTGGGTTTTTTTGACACCTGAAAATCACATGTATTATGATTAATTGCAGGCATTTGTTTTCTCATTTCGAAAGCTTTGGGAGATTATCATTATCATAATTTTCCATTTTTCTTGGCTGCCTTTTTTGTCTTCTTTTTTAGGTCTGAAAGATACCACTTGCTAAATAAACAGTGAGCTGTGAAAAAAATGAGGACCGGAAGTGTGATGTTTAGCAAAGCTGGTTAAAATAAATGTCATTCAGTACTACTTTGTTATTCACAGTCTTATGCCTAGAACTTGCCCACAGTTTAAATCATAGAAGCATTTAGAAATAAATATTTATACTGTAAGCAGTCAAGGACATTGTATACAATTGTTAATGCCAAAACAAGTACAATAGCTACGTTTACCCAGACCCTTTAGTCCCAGTGCACCCCAAGGGTCTGAGCTGTTCCTCCAAGCACCAGGAGTGAGTTTCCCCCAAGTTTCTGGTTCATCTCTTGCATTGCTTGCTTATCTAAAGAATCCTTTGTCCGCAGCTGCAGGCAATCAGCGTTTTGTGCATACAGTGTAGATTCCCAAGCCAAATTACGAGATAATGAAAACACATGTAATTACATGTTGGTATGCTAGTCTAAATATAATTTACACTTGGGAAAAGGGAAAGAAGGCAAGATGGTAACAGGTGAATAAGAAAACAAAGAAATGTGCTTTAGTAATTTTTCCTGATTTCGTTTTTCAGCAAAATAGGTATCCTTATTTATGCTGTGTTTACTTAAATGGTTATTTGTGAATTAGAAAGTTCAGCTATGTTTGAGGAAGTACTGAACAGCCTGCAATTGCTGTAGTGTTCAAGCAAACATTTGGGGAGAAAAGTCAAATTGGCCCATTGTGATAGCTGATACATTTTCATATCAATGTAAAATTCTGATTACTTTCCTTTGAATTTAATATAAACAGCTGCACAGAAATACTTTCTCAAACATTTTTTTTGTTTCCTGCTGTTTATTTCTTGAAAAGATTTGGATCATGTTTGCTCTGCAGGTCAGAGATGCCTTTTGGCCACCATCCACAGCTTATGGATGACATGTACCTGTCATTCAGTGACTTTTGATGAGATTAGATTTTGGATGAGACGCAGTTTGGTAGGCTTAGAGAGTCTCTCACAGCTCTCAATGTTATTTTGTGTGAATTACTTCTTTAGTTTCTCTTGAGCAGTTTTTAAATGCAATATTATTTCACTCTTTCACAAAATATTTTATTGCCGACCAACAGACTGCATTTCCTGAAAGAGCTGTTTCAGGTTAACATGTGTGCTCATCCCTAATACCTTGATCTGTCAATCCTTCTGTAACTAAATCAGAATTATTTTAGTCTATAATTTCTACTGTTAAAACCTGGAATTCAGCATTCTGTAATGCTTGGCTCTTAAAAGAGATTTGTTATCATGAAGAACTATTAGTGAAATATTTTCCCAAAGATGCTTTTGTTATATCATAAGATGAATGATTTTCAGGATCAAATACACATTGTTTTCAGGAGGTAATTAACATAAAGTTATATATGTAGTGGACAAAATGAAACATTATTTTGTCTTTAGTTTGGGGTATGAGAATTTCACATTCGTTTCATGTCTTCTTTCCTGTGCATTTTCTGACATAAAGAATCAAAAGAAATCTGAAATCTGAAACCTGAATCAAAAGAAATCTGAAAAAAAAGATACCTCCTGAAAAACTAAGCTTCCAGGTACTTCAGGTACTATTAGCAGCTCAGAAAAACTGCTAGTAAGGAAAAAACCTAAACACTTTTAACACCCTCACTACTTTCCCAAGCATCTGAATATCTGAAAACCTCCAAAAACTTAGCCTGTCCCTATAATCTTAACAAGTCAGGAAATACCAAGTACATAATTGCAGTATTTTAGTGACTGTACTACAGGAAAACGCCTTCTTTACAGCAAAGAATATGAAAATGAATTATTTGAAGTTGATGGGGTGAGCCTGGCAGCATCTGAGGTGTCCAGCTGCTGTAGCACACGCCAGGTCCTGTGCAGCTTCCTGCCACAGCTGGCCCAGTGCTGCTGCTGCTCCAGACCTCCTTTTGTGCCTCTGCATTCAGAGAGAGCTGCAGCTCCACCCCATGCTCTGCTCCAGGCCATGGCTGCAGCAGCCTCCTACCCCAGGGGAGCCAAAACAAGAAGATGCTTTACTCTGGGTCCAGCTGAAACACAGTATTGTGTGGTGAGACCTGCTAAACTGATTTTTAATGGCAAAAATTAAAAAACCAAAATGGAAACAAGCATATATTCAATTTCAAAATAGGATTTTAATGTCATGAGCCATCATATCTTAAGGATAATTAAAAGGCAGTGTGTTTAGGAGACTTTTTTATTCTGACTTCAGACAGGAAAACATATTGGAAGAGATAGCTTGTCAATCTTATTTTAGGCAATATTTTCTACAAACTGTTTTATTTTGAAGCAAAATATTTTTCATGCAGCAAATAATGCCAAACATCACTGTAAATCCTATCTTTTTATTCAATTTTGATTAATTCTTATTCTGGAAACACATCTGTAACAGAAAACTTGAAAATAAAATCTAATCTGACCTTCACCTGTGTAACATAGCTAGGTTTTAGATAGTATTTGAAGATGAAAATCACTGTAGTAACTCCAGGTATATCAGATATATATAGCTCACATGAAAAATAACTGAACACAAGAATCCTTCTTTTCTCTTTTTCTTTTTTTTTTTTTTTAAGGATGCAGGTGATTTTATTAGGTCAAATACGTGATTTTTTTTTTTTTTTTACAGGGCAGAAAATCATTTCAGCGTTGGCATTCTATTTTAGTAGCCTGACTGGAGTGGCTTTTGCGAGATATATATTTTAAGACTGTAGCAGTGAAAGGTCTCGGTTTGAACTCTGTCCTAAATACACAGAATCTGATGCATGTATTAACTATTGAACTTCAGTGGGCCTGTATAATTAGAGCTGAAGCAGTGTTTCAAAGGTGATTCCTGTTCTAGCTTTCTGTATGCATTTTTCATTACTTCTTTATTGTTTGTTCTCTTCTTGTGCTGAAGAAAGCGCTGTCTGAAACGAGCTGCATACGGGTAACACTATCAAAACATTTATTTGTGAAGCTTTACCACTGCAGGCCATAATGCTTTAAAAACAAAAAGGTTGTATCTGTGTATTGTTAATAATTATTAGGAAAGTGTGTAGTCCTGTCCCAGGGTTTGGTAAGCAAGGTCATGGTACAATAAGAGTTGCAAGCTCTGTAAGCATTAGTTGTATTTGCATATGTCAGAACAGTCTGTGAATACTAACGGCACAAACACTTCACATCTGCTTCTGTTTACTCCCATGCTAACAGTCAAAAGTACAAAAGTACTGTGTTAATTGCTCTGTTACATACTGACTGTTGACACATTCTCCATAGAGCTTTCATAAATACACTGTTGCAAACAAACTACTAATGACTTTGCTTATTTCCAGCCCATCTCTAAAAGAAATCCAGAATATATACACAGATTAATGATTCCTCTATTTAGCAGTGTGTCTTGTTGCTTGCTATTGTGGAGGCTTGTATAAAGGCAGTATCAATTAAGTAGCAATTATCTATGAAGTGGGAAAAAAAAGTGATGATATAAATAAGTAATGTGCATGAAGTGAGAATTTCTGAAAACAACTTGAGATGAACTCTGAGGCAAGGGCACCGACTAGTGAACAAACCCTCTCCATCTGCTCTTCTATCTAAAACCATTAGAGCCCAATTTGAAATCTGACTAAACAGCAGTGATACCTGTGGGCCTCCATTGAGATTTTTCACTATATATGACATGCCCTGGAGAAATTTAAAAAAAAATAGGATGGGAGCTGAGGGAAAAAAATTGGACTCCTAAAAACCACCACTAACAAGCTAATCATATTTAAATTTGTGCTTCAAGTTTCTTTTTGCTATGACACTTCAACACAGAAACGCAATTATCTAATTATCATAAAACAACAAAGGAGCTGCAACCCAAACCCACTGTCACAGTTACTGTGGTACTTTGTTTCTGACAATGGTCTGCTTCTTCTGAAGGAGAGACAGAAGCCCATGGTGTGCCTCAGCTTCCTCAAACAGCAAGCACTGGTGGTTTTCTGAATGCCCCTTCTTTTCTGGTACTGAATTTTGTCATTCTTGAAGAACCTTTCAAAATTGGTCTTCACCTCCATCATTCAGGTGTCAACATTCATTGCTGTAAATGCAGCATAAGGAAAATTAATTTATTATTTTCTTTCTCTTTTTTTTTAATGGTTTCTTCAATATATGTGACAGAATAAGATAAAATGAAGTTACTTTTTATATTATTTGCTATCTATATTTGCTTATTATGTCTGTCTCTTGCACTTACATCTTTACTCAAGAATGTATGACAGTCACCAGGAACAAGTTACTCATTTATTAGCTCCATCTTACTGATTTATTCATGTCCTAGGCCTTTAATCAGGTCCAATGAAGAGTAATAAAGCATTCTGACTAAAAAACACATTATGTATTTTTTTCTCTATTTAATGTTCTTGCAAATCTCGCCACTCTATCATACATAATGCAGATAGAGATGTACAAGGTAGACCTTAGACCTTAGGTCTATCTGTAAAGGCACCCTTGCAGCCACACCAGTGAGGTCTCTGGTGTCTTTCATTTTTTGAGACTGGTGCTTTTCAGCCTTGGTTCAAACCACACTCATGCAGGGAACAGCAGTGGTCTCATCACCCTGTCTCTGTGGGTGCCAGTGCCTGTGAATCATTTTAACACAATTTTCTTATCCTAGTTTTCCACAAATGTCTAGTTATAAACCTGCAAAGAAGGTGAAAAACCAAGACCATTTCAGATCCAACCTGAGCAGACTCTAGGTAGGAGGAAGGGAAGGATGAGTGTGTGAGCACCACCAAAGTGCTCCTGTCTCCCACCACCGACTCCCCCCAAGGCTCTGTGAAAGTCCTGTCAGCTCAGCATTCAGGCATCTGGACACACCTGCTGGAGCCATTGCCTCTGGCTTCTCCCACAGACATTTGTTATTCCTTCCCTTTCCCATGGTTGTTTGATCATGCCACATTTGATCACCTCCTCCAGATTCTGTGTCCGTGCTGTGGACAATCCCAAACCATCTCCAGACACCAGTGCAAGTGTGTGCAGATTTACAGAAATGGGCCTAATTAAGCAAAAGCAATTGGTGGCAGACACAGGAGGGAGCACTCTGGCCCTCCTGTCCTGGGCTCAAGCTAGCAGTCCTGCCAGGGCCCAGAATGTGTCCCCTGAAGGCCAGTCCCCACTGCCCAGGGCCGTGCCCTCCCATGGGGCACACCGTGTGTGTGGGGTGAGCTTACTGCTGACTGGGGAACCCAGTGCCTCTGAGGGTCCAGCCTTGCACAGAAATGCCTTAATACCAGCCAGACAACTTCTCTGGACATGCTTTGTAAAGAAATACAATCCAAACACTCCTACATTGGCTAAGGCAGTCCAAAAAAGCCTTGAGCACCTTGTGCTGTGCCTTTAGTACCTGAATGTTTAGGTGGGCTGTTTGGCACCTTGCCCAATGAAATTGGCAACAGGCTTTGAGATGCCCTTCCAGAGCCCAATCAGTGCCTCTGTGCTGGCACTGAGCCAGTTACAATCAGCAGGCCATAGAAAATTCTAGTTTAACTTCTTTACATGTTCCCAGGTAAACTGAAACTCTTTGCCTTATACAGAAACACCTGCTGGGGTGTGGAAATGCATTGCTACAACCAGGGGCTACAGGGCTCCTGCTGCAACTCCAGTGCCAAGGAAATCATGGTAGGGTAGAGGGAGGAGAGGGAGGGAGGTGAGCCAAAAGCTGTTCAGTTGCCTCCTCATGAGTGCTGGGCTTGATAGAAACTGATTTTGATTCTATGTTGTAACTCAGCAAGACTTTTACTGCAAACAGATATTTCTCCTGGCTACCAATTTTTTTTCTCTGTTCAGTTATGACAAACCATGCAAATTCTTCAAGATCCTACTCTGTGGTCTCTGCTCTAGCTCTTTTTTCTAAACTATCTTGAAGACAGATATCACCATGAGCCAGAGTGAGCAGAAGTCAGAAAAAGCATTTTTCGAAGGACTATGGAGTTTTAAATAAAGATCTTTCAACATTATTTTCCTGGGCATGGAAATCAGACATTTCTAAAGAAAACTAAGTGTTTCCTTAGTTTTTCCTTAGCTGCTGTCTCAGTCTTGGTTTTTGGACTCAGCACCAAACAAAGCTGAACACCAACTTGACAGCAGCACAGCAGATGGAGTCAACAAACACTGGCTCTAGTGTGTTGTTTGCAGAAATTGAAGTTTCCTTGAGAGGACTTTAGAGTTCAACCCTGTTTAGAGAGTCCTTTAGAGAGAGCTGTTCCAAGGATTTTTGTGGACTTGAGCTTCTCAACGTAAGAATAAAAGTGGCTCATTCCAGGGAATAATTCTAGAGAGCTGGAAGATGTTAGATTCTTGGGGTCTTGACTGCTTGAGCCGGGGTTTGCCATGAATGTGGGAGCCTAAAATTTCCTTGGCAAGATTACTTCTGACAAAAGACATGGCTGTCCTTAGATTGGCAAAAGCAACTTTTGTTACCATGTTTTCATAAGAATGCTCCTGATCAATTTTCTATTTACCTGCTAAACCGGTCTTTCATTAATTCAGACTTGGGTTATTTTAGAATTGATAAGAGATCAGAAACAGTCAAATTTCTTTGTTGCTTATTTACAATATTGCACCCAGTCTTGGCTTGTTTGTTGGGTGGTGGGATTTTTTTCAGGTTTTTGTTTGTTTGTTTCAAATACATGAAAACCCAGACAACCAGAGAACCTTTCTTTGTTTGCACACCTGATCAAACACCTTGAAACAGCATTTTAATCAGTAATGTGTGCAAAGGTCTGACTCCTAGGGCTTCTTACTTCTAATACTGGTGTTTGGTTCTCTCATCCAACTATTTCTCAGCTATTTCTAAATATATCTCTGTAGATTATCTCAGCTATTCCCCCTTACAGCACTACTCAGCAGCAACCCTTCATGTCTGTGTAGAATCATATATACATATATAGCTTGAGTTTCAGATTTGGAACTGGCTTTTTTAGATTAACTGCTGCTATAAAAAGAGGAAATGTTTTCCTCCTATTTTCTTAAAGAGAAGTTTTGAAACAAATAGAGTCAAAACTTTTTAACCAAACCTGCAAAGAAAAATATTTCTATTTTCTCTTTATAAAGCCTATGTAGAAGAGAAATTTTAGAATCTCAAAGGATTTGGCCATGCCTATTTTAAACAATATCTTAGTTGATTTTAACAGTTCCTATAAGTTGAGATGTCTGAGCTAGCAATCCTGAACACAGGAAAGTTACTGTAACCTGAGGAATGCCAGGAAGACAGCACTAGGAGTCAGATTGCCTCATGGCTTTATGAAGACAGGTAAAGTGCCTTGTGTAAATACTACATCTCTGGGGGTTCTCAGTCAGTGAAATGAGAAAATGATACTTATTTTATTTATCAAGTGCTTTGAAGTCCTTAGATAAAAGGAGAGCCTTTACTATCTTGAAAGTCCTGAATAGATTGGTTCCTACCTTCATCTAAGTGCTGTTGAGAACCTCAAATACTGTATTTCCTCACCTAGAGCGGGCAGTTCAATCCAATCTGCTCAGGGCATCCCTAAACACACAGACAGAACTAAGCTTTAAAAAAAACCAAAAAACACATAACTTGTGATGTATGACCACCTCATTAAAAAAAGAAAAAAAAAGAGAGAGAGAAAAAAAGGTTACCTATTGTTTAATGTAGGGATCTAATGAGGAAGAGCAAGGCTCAGTTGCTTTTTCTACTTCAAGGAGATCAGATACACTTTTTCCTACCTTTTAGGCAAATTCTGAATATCATATTATCAAAGCCCTTTCTGGGGACACTTACTTCATTTTATATTCAAATTTAAAATTAAGTAGGTTGGCTCTGGGTCTGGATGTCTCTGTGGATCTTGCATTAAGTGATTCAACTAAACCTGCCTGGAAAGCATATGTCACAGCAAGGAACATGCCATTCCTCTCTAATATTCCTAACAGCACATATAAAAGCAGGTAGGTAGATGGCTCTGTGGCTCTTGGATGCAAATTAAATGAAACAACAGTGTTCCAAATCGTGGTCACATCTCTCATATTGAACTCATAAAAAGAGATTACAAAAGGAAAAGTATAGTGAAGTCCTTTGGTTTGACATTCTCAGTCGCAAAACAGAGTAATAGTTTTCTACCTATTTAATATGTAAATATCTTTCTTACATTAGATTTGTCTTCATGAACTGCCACAGTGAAGAAAGACTTCTATAAAAGAGATATTAGGAGGATAAGTAGATGAATTATGGAGGAAAAAAATAGAAGATTAAGAACAGCTACTAGTCACTAGCATGTGGAGATGTATTAATGCATTTATTCTTTCCTACTACGTATTAGTCTCTTATTAACATGTTTTACCTGAGCTTGTCACAGTCTTATTTCCAAATTACAAAAAATTACAACATTAATAAGTTAAAATTAAATATTTGAGATACTTTAATATTTGAGATATTTTCAGAATCGAGGCCACTGTAAAAATGCTGTCACATGTAGCAAAACAACTACAACATATAAATGCTAACCAGTGGAAACATGTATTTCACAAAAATTATATTTCAATAAGTATTTTGAATGTTTAATTACTACTTTGACAGAAAGTTTCATTAAAGGATAGTCAGAAGAAAACTGAAGTATTCACTATTTTCAGAAAGTGATGAATTTCTCAATTCCTGTTCATGTAATTCACTTGACATGAAGTTAGAAATTTCTCTGCCTTTGGCAGCAAAATCTCTGTAAAATCTGTAACAGGTATTTATCTCAAAACCTCTTCAATTAAAACTAATATAGCTAGAACATAATTTGAAGGACTTTGTTCTTTCTCCATGGCATCAATAATGTTTAAACATATATATGAAAGTAACTCCAGTTTATGGACAATTTTTTCAGATACTCCTAAGATAGCTGAGTAGTCTTAGATTCTGAATGCCTTTCAATTGAGGCAATGAACAGCTGGCTGCCCAAACTTTGTGTGGCCATCACTAGGGCTGGTCCTGGTTGCAGACAAATATATGATAAAGCTCAATACCCATTTTGCTTTTGATTCCCTCCTCTATGTGTTTAGACATTGCTTCTGCTTTCACTGTAAAAACTATGAAATATATTGCAGATGTTCTTAAGAGTGCTGAAATTGTATATGGCAAGATTCAGGTGACAGAGTGTATGACAACAAAGTAGTAGGTTCTGTGTCATTCTGTGTTTCTGTTTCCTGGAATTATGGTTATTATGAAATGTTCTTGGCCATTAAAGATGCAGATCTGAAGCCATGAGCTCATGGAAGATTTACAGATGTCCTGCCCTTCACCATATTTGTGTAAGTAAATGTTCCTTGTCTTCGCCATAAAACCTGCGCATCTAGGTTGGGAGGGCCTGCTCAAGTAAGGAGGGTTTTATTTCAGTGTTGGAAGCAGGAATTCTTCTCACCCATCTTAGATGTGCTCTGTCCAGATGTCACATGCAGCAGATTGGTACAAACAGTATGCCATAAAGATTGCAAAGGATACTCTGCCAATATTTAAACAATTGTCTCTTCCTAAAAAACATCTTTGCACCATGTATGCCTCAGGTAACAATGGTACAGAAGTTTACTGTGCATTAAAGGAACTAGAAATATTGTGAATCAAAGTGCTTCATGTTCATATTTTACTTTACATGTTTGGACTTTTAAATTTTCTGAACAATGTTTAATAGGCAAGAAAGCTATCTTACAACTTTGACCAGACAATGCACCTAACAAAAATAGTTTAACATGCTCATCCTTTCTGAGATTTACCTCTACATCCATGCTTACTCCTTTACACCCCTTAAACCCCTTTGGTGGCCAAATATGTATGTCAGCATCAGAACACTTGCAGCTACTTCCTGGCTCTTTTTAGAGCTCTGCAGTGATCTCCTGCTCTTCTCTTGCTTTCCCATTGGCAAAGCTCATGTCTCAAAGTGACCTGATCTTCGTGGCAGTTTTCACCAGGACCCGTGTACCATTTCAGGGCTGAGTCAGTCCCTGGGTTTTGGCCTTTGATATTCCGTGCGTCTACAGAAGTCCCCTAAGGGAAATTGCTTTGGGCTTTCTAGCTGAGGTTTGTAGTGATATTTACCAAGAAATTCAGTAAACTTGTGAGGTGAGGAAAAAAAAGGACTTATTCATTGGCATATGTTGAAAAAGGAAAAAAGAATCTGTCTATGCATTCCCCAATTTCCACACCCAGAGCTTTCAGTTTCATGGCAATCTTAGCCCATTTCATGCTGGAGACGTGTCAAACTGAGAGCCAAGGGAAAAGCAAAGATTGCTTCATGAACAGAGGTTAGTAATATTATTATGTACCTAAATATATATATCCTTATTTTTAGAGATCAAAGTAAACCCAGGATATATATTTTTCCTGTTTTTTCTTCACATTTCCTCAAAGCAGCCAGATGGATTTGAGGGTCAGTGTAATCAGAGAGGAGGACCTGTCTAAACCTAATTCATTCATTTTCTGGTAATGCTGGTAGGAAAAGGCCTTGGAGATCATTTCTGTGCCACAGAGAGGTGGAACTCAGCTGCTCATGCTTGTTATCAACTGAAATGAAGCAAATAATTTCTATGAGCAATCTCTTGGGAAAATGTTGCCTGTTGGGTCTGTTTGTGAAGTGTCTGAGCAGATCATTCAATTCTTGGATTTCTCCATTCCTTTTGAATATTTAGTTACTTCCTAATTTAGTTAATTGTGTTGTGGGACCATTCAGAAGCACTTTACTGCACATTCTTGAAATAAGTTCTATGCATTTTTGTGGTTTTCTGCATAAAAGACATTGTATTTTTTTTTTTTTCATCTAAAACTCAAACAGAAAATTGCAAGAGTTACATCTCACAGTGCAGTTTTGAAGCTGACTTTGTAAAACTTGTGCAACAGTTCACTTCCAAAGCCTGCACTTGATATATACTTATGTCAGTAAAAGCTGTGCTCTTGAAGATTCCTGGAAAGGAAATAAAAGCTCGGTGAGAGTGAAGTCAAACTAAAATTTAGTTTGGACCTCTAATATGAATATTCATAAATATCTTTTTCCAGTATTTGGGGAAACATTTTGCTGCCATAATATTCTTCTGTTTTTCCAAAACACAATTTTCTAACTAAGGAAAGTTAAGCAAGTGCTTGAGCTACACACTACCGAAAAAATATGAAATGCCCACATGGACATTGGATGTTATGGAAAGAAGAGGCGATTGCTCTGTCCAGAACCACTTTCTCTAATTTGCTGGATGTTCCCTGATGGAGCTATTCACAAAGTCCAGCTCAGCTCACATGACACAGTACCATACAGAACTGTGTGTCTAGAACATTTGCATCACCTGCCTTCTGGCCGATGTTGCAGCCTCAGTCCTACGAACGCATCCACGGTCACTCACCTGGGTAGAGCAGGACCTCTTCTCACTTCCTCTGCTTTGCTGAGCAAGGCTTTGATGTTCTAAGGGTACAGGAGATACTTTAAAATAAAGAGCATATATAAATCACTGTATTTTGCACATTAGTAGGGTTCTTCTTGTCTATTTCTTTCAAATTTTCTTATTACCATTTCTATTTCCAGCATGTTCCGTCCAGTTTCAGACCACTATTGTGCTGGGCTTTCTTTATAAACTCATTTTTATATTGCTCATATCCCTTGCATACTCAATTTATTTTTGTTAAGCAAAAACAGCTCTTCTTCTCTAGTTAAAAATTTACTTTGCTTTTCTTCCTTTCTTCTTCTTCCAGGCTAATCTTGTCACTCTGTGCTGCTCTCTCTGCCCTCTAATACCATCTGTGTCTTCTCTCCATGGCCTCTCCACGAATCTTCATTTATACTATAATTCATAAATAATACTTAGCATTTACATATCCTTTAACAAATATGAATTAATTAGTCCTCGTCTTCTTGAAGAGAGCAAGATTATTGTCTTCACTTGACAAATGGGAAAACAACACTCTGCCCTCTGCTTTCATGGTGCATAACACAATGGGGTCTCTTGCAATATTTGATTTACAGGTCTTAGTGTAACAAATATTAACAGCAATAAGTGATTTAATCAGAACAGAAATTGAATTGGAATGCAACAGAGATGTTCCTGCTCTTAAATTTGATGTTAACTCCAGCAGAGCACCCAAGCCAGAGCATTGCTCTCCTAATACTGTTATGAAGGTACTTCACTGTTCTCCATCACAGCAGGACAGCTGGACACCTCGAGATGTTTCAAAGAAGAAAACTGTCCTGCAGAGCAGAGAGGCAAAAAACTACAGAATTTTAATTTTTGAGGAAAACCCACACCCTCACCACTCTGCAAGAGAAAAAATAAATCAAAACCAAACCATCAAAATACCTAAAAATCTGGCTCTGTTAAGGTTTTTTGCCTTTAATATTGTTTTCCATTTTCTAGGGTCTAATATAATAGGAAGGGCTGGAAATTTTATTTTTAAAAGGATTATTATGATTATCCTTATTACATTTAGTGTCCAGAGTCAGGGAGCTGCTTTATCAGGTTTTCCTGAACCCCAAAGGCCCATTGTATTTGCAAGAGTACATGTCTAAATATTGGACATTACTGAATCTATTTGACTAAGTTACTACCAGTAGCACAGCAGCTGCTGTACCGTTTTCTAACCTAACACGTGTTTGCCGCCCATATTATCAGATTTACACAGAGGTTGTTGTTGCCAAAAGCAGAAGAGAGGTAAATTCCAACACTGTGACCCTTTGCAGTCAAGAAACCGGCATTTATTCCAGTGCCTCTCCATGGAATGTGAGTGAATGGCTCCCAAGGAACCCAGAAATTCATCCACAGAAGAAGAGTGTAGATTCACTCTTGCAGACAATCAGGTATCACTGTGAAAAACAGTGAGCCACTGCACTGAAGAGAAATTTGTGGAAAGAATGTTTTAGGAAAAAAAAAGACAAGAAAAGTAACCTAAAAATGAGTATTTAATGCCTCAATATACTTAAATATCTGTATGCCTACAAACCTACACAAACCCCTCCTGTGTCCTTCACATTAACGCTGTTGGGATGCTCCTGGAAGCGACCTCAGCGTTAAAGGCAGGCATCCCTGCAGCACCGGCAGCGGTGACCGATGTGACCCTCCCTCCCTCCCTGCAGCTCTGGGCTCCGTGTCCCCAGCGTGTCCCTGCCCCAGGAGCGGTGCTGTGGGTAAAGGAGCGGCAAAGCGGAGCGGAGAAGAGCGCAGGCAGCAGCTGGAGCACCAGAGACATCGCGGGGGGTATTTCGCAGAAGGGACGGTCACTAGCGTTAGCCACAGCCCGCGGCAGTGGAGGACCCGCGATGAGGGNGGGCCCGCGGCGCCATCTGGCGGCCGCCGGGGGAACTGCGGCCGCGGGCCCCGGTATTTCGCTGCCGTGCGGCGGCCGGGGACGTGCGGGGAAACTGCCCTTCCACAGGGCCAAAAACCGCTTAAAACCTCCTCTCTAGCGGGTGTCCCCGCCTCCTGGACCTGTCTTTGCCCACGGCTCTCACCTCGGGGCCGTTCGCTGCTCAAGGGCTGTACTGAGAGAGCCAAAGCAGTGACAGGAGAAATGTCGGGACTGCGTGCGTGCCCACCCAACTCTAGAAAAACTGGCTTTGTCTCATGACATAAATATCAGCACACATACACACACACACACACACACACACACACACACACACAAAATCTCCTTAGGAGACAGAGATCTTGCACCAGTGAGGGTATTTTCCACTTTGCGGGATAGTGTGTGCAGTATCTGTGCAGATTCCAGGCCAAAGCATGTTGAGCCTAGCTGGGTTGAAGAAACTTAGCCAGAGTCTGTGTCTGTGAGTGTGGATGTGCTTGAAGAATTTATGAACAGCCAGTGGGTTGTTTCATTGTAAACAAAAGGGGAGGTTGAGGCTGTATTTAAATAATCCTCAGCTGCAACCAGACTCCATGTACAATCTTACCTGTGCTAACTGTGTAGCTGATGGATCATTCAATTCCTAAAGGGTGGGTTTGTCATAATGTCTGGAGTCTTCTGATTTCATCTGTGCAATGCTGATGTGATGATCCATGGCACAGTATTCAGCTGTTTCTCAGGGGTTTAACAGGTCTAACACAAGGCTGTTCCGGGGATTTTGACACCTCAGCTAACTTCAACATGCCATTACCTTTCTATGCTGTTTATGGAAGCCTTAGGTTTACACTTCTTTCTAAAGCAGTTTCTTTTAACATTCCTAAGTACATTTTTCTTGCCCCAAAGATATTGAGATTTAGTGCGCCGTTCAATGTTCTCTGCAGTGAATGAGGGAATAAAATGCATGGTACCTTACATTAATTAAAACATGGATTTAGTAATCTCCTTCTTTCAAAAGAGAAAATTTTTCTTTAGTATTCCATTTTATTCCTCTTTGTTGGTCTTAGTAACTTGGGATTATTATCTTTTGCTAATACCTTTAGATTACCTCTTCAGTTAACTTCCTGACTTCTGATTTTCACTTTGTTCATTTTCCTTTGTATTATAACCTGCTTGATCAACCAGATTGGAAGGTTTGCAACAGTTTATTTATTCACCCTTTTTATGAACCACAGAGAGTGCCACTTCCAATTCTTCTGCTAGTAATAAAGAGGTAATGCAGAGTATTATAAAAATACACATACAAACAAAAAAAAAGCCCCCAAAGATTGTTTTAAAACTTGAGTGTTTGACAGGAATTTTGGATAAGAGCTAGTTGACATACCCTTAAATCAAAACATAAACTGAGGATATAGGATATTTGTGGGTGAGGATGTACACTTGGGAGCTGGGAGGACTCTCAAGAGATTGCCTTCTGACATTTACCTTCTTGGTAAGCTGTGTAAACACACAGATGACGACTTACTGTGACCTATCAACCAGTGGTGTTTCCCAAATAACTGGTTGGTCTCTAGAGTTTATTTCCACCAGCTGGAGTAACACAACAGACAGCTGCACATATGTCAAATACTTTCCTCATATTACTTTTCCATCTGAACCACTACTGCAACAGTCACAGGGATGTTACTCACTCATTCATGGGAAGGGAGCTTGCCCACAAAATGTCAAGTAAGTAGAAAGGCAGCTTGCAAAGCTGCATCTATGAAGTTGAGGTCTTCCACTACAAAGGCACTTGAAAACTTCTCAGCTATGGATTTCAATATGTGCTGAAATTATCAAAGAAAGAGAGAGGAGAAAGTTTTACCTAAAGCATGAGCAAAGGAGAAGCAGAATGAGTATTAATTTTTTCCTCAAGTTATGATGAATTACAGCATAAAATGCTGACTCTCGATATTTGTGAGTAATATTACTCACATGGAAATTCTTTGACTTCTGTGAGATGACTCTCTGTTACTTCTTTTCCTCTTGTCCCTCCCATCTACTCTCAGTATTTCAGCAGCAGCTGTTTGACAGAAGAGATCAGAACCAGGCCTAAAGCATCCGTTTATGGCTGAGGCTTTTTGGCTAATCCATTTCTCTTTGTTTTTAAACAGCATACGTTGTGATGGACCTTTTCTTTTTTCCAAAATATTTTCAGCTGGGCAAAAAGAAGCTGCCTAGTGAAGTCTCCAAAATAAATTATTTCCTGTTCTTCACTAAAAAAAGAAATTGAGATTTCCAGGGAGTGGCGGTGCAAACACAAGAAGAAGCACCCTGTTCCTCTCAGGAGTAAATTGCTATGTGTTTTGAGTACAAGTAGAAGAATTTCACTACATAGCAATACTCTGATAACATGCAAAGTACATAAATATCTGTATTCATGCATAGATTTGGATTCACTGCTCTGAACAGAAAGATTAGTTATACAGTAGATATGACACTGAAAGCTACAGGCACAATATAAATCAGTTATTGTATAGACTTATATATATTCTTTTCTCTTCTGGCAGTCCCATGGGAGTCAATGTTAAGAAAAACTGTAGCTAAGTGTTTATACCCTCATAAGCTTAGCATCCTTATGGCTTTCATGAATACCAAATGAGTGTAATAGCAGTGGATGCAGGATACAATTAGGTTCTTGTTTTGCTGTGTACCTGCTGAGAGAAAAGATTTTTACTGCACCATCCATGTGCAGATATATGTTCTATGTCAATCTCACCAAAATCACGGCCCATGTAAGTTGCTTATAAAAAGGCTTAGAAGGTATAACAGGTACACCTGATAGATGAAATCATTGCCTAATAAGAAGCTGCCAAACTATCTATGATAAGGATGCTTAGTGTGCAAACTTATCATGATGGAGAAATGATGAATTGTCCTAGATTCAGGATGAAAGAAAGGCCATGGAATGAAAACATCCAGTACTGTTGAACATGCTACAAAGACTTGGTGCAATGCAAATATGGAAGTAGCATGGTAGAGATGAGTGGAAGCATGGAAGTGAGCATGTGCTCCAAGGGAGGGCTTCTGGAGATGCCATTCACCTTGACACAGGCAGCTTGGACTTCAGTTCTTGCTCTGATTGCCTCTGCTCAAACTGTGTTAGACTATGTTTGTGCAGTTTGACTGATTTTTTGCCACAGAACCAAGCCTCTGATCACTCTTTCAAACAAGCCCAGTGCTAAAGTTTCTTCCCTGCATCCCTGCTGGCACTGAGGTTCTTGAAGCCTTAACACTTATTTATTGAACTCAAACATGTCTTGGATAACAGCAGCAGAAACAGCACTGGCTACATTGATCAGGGGCCTCAGGGAACACTAATGAACCCACACAACGCCCTGCTGTATTTTTCCAGAGATTTAGATGCATTGAAGATATATTCTCTCAAAAAAGTCTGAAGAGCTCTAATGACTTCAGAGGCTCTTTCTTGTGATTTAGAGGAAGCTGGATTATATTCGGTGGGAGAAGTTTTCAACTGCTTTTTTTTTTTAATTTAAGATGCAATTGCACTGGTATTTGAAGTGTATTCACTTAATTGAACATTCATATGCTTTATACCACAAATATCATTAGTTATTTCATAAGTATAAGTTAAAGGACAGGTGATCTGAAATGCTCTAATAGTATGATGTGTTCCTAGTGACTTAAATATCTGATCTCTTAGAGATAAAAATACGTAAACACATAAAGGGATAAATAATTAAGTAAATATAAAAGAAAACATTTAAAGATGATGTTGGTGAAGGAGGAAAATTATTTCAGAAAAAGATCTTTGAAAAGAGTAATCTTCTCTCTAGATAATGATTAGTGCATATGACATGGAGGAAGACATAATTTAAGTATTTTCATGTAGCTTTTACCCTTGCTATCAATTTCTATTTTTCTTCTTTTACACGGAATACTTCTCTGCAAACTTGAACAATTTGTTCTCAGAAATTTATTACAAAGTGGCCATCAGCCTGTTCTCTTTAGCCACTGCAAGACACCCTCAGAAGCTGGCTCATCTGACTGGTACACTTTTCAGAGGTACAGGAGAAGTTTTGGGGCAACCTGTTGTTTCATTCCTAAAAAGAAGAATGATGTGCAAACTCTTAAGCTTCTGAGAAAACTTGTATGAGTCCTTTCTGTATTTTCTTCTTCCTAATATTTTTCTAGTGGCCATATATTCTTGTTTCACTGACATTGTAATATGTAATTTTTCCCTTCATATATGAAAAAAATATATACTTTTTCTATTTAATTTTAAGCTCTGTGCAGGACTCCAGAGATCAAAATTTTTGATATGCATTTTAGCACGGAAATGGAAAGTGAAGATTTATAAATGGTTTTGAGAAAGAACCTTTAAAAAAAATCTGTGCTACCTCTTGAATTACATGTAGATGTTCTTTATCTTTTTCTATAAGGCAGGAAATCTTAAATTTATGCCAGGTGTTCCAGGGCACTGACACGGGGTTCTGCAGGGCAGCTGAGTGTTTGGCTGTGAGTGCAGCCTGGGGAGCCAGGCAAGCTGCCAGAACCTGACCAGCTGACTGGAAGGCTGGTGAGAAAGGACACAAAATTACTCAATTTCCTATCAAAAGTTTGGATAGAATCAACAGGTTCTAGTGAAACATTTTGATTCTATTAAATCAGAATTAATCAGACTGACTCTTCCTGGCAAATGTCTGTCTGCCTAAAATCTCAACTTCATTGCAGTGATGTGTCCTGCAGAATATATACAATTTAGTCCCAGAAGTGCTTGAATATATTCTTTAATTCAATGCCAGCTCAACAGAAATTAGTTTAAAGAGAAAGCTATCCAAACCAGAGATTATTTGGTACACTAGCAGTCATCTTCATTTTCCATTTTACAAGTAAACAAGTCAGAGACAGCCAAGTCTGTTATTTTCTTTTAACTGATGTCAATTAAAAATATATATATATACACCTTTAAAAGTTACAGGTTGTTTCTAGAACCTTCTTTACAGCTGCAAGTTACAATCTGATGTTACAGCCAGCTGTCCACCAAGAGGAAACATCCTACTCCTCTCAGTAACCTGCAACTCTTCTTCATACCTTGTGTGGTACTCACATCTCTGTGACCTCAGCATGTCTCAGGTCAGCGAGCTGATGCAGAGTCCCTTTGGTTGGTTTGGTAGTGCAATTTCAGCCACTCAGGCCACTTCACCCCCAGTCCCCTCCTGGTGGATGGGGAGGGAGGGAAAGAGCCCATGGACGGATGGCCAGGTCCTTGCCAGGCAGCTGACCCCTAATACAGGTGTGCAGCACACCCCCAGCCCTGCATGCACACAGGTACCTCTGAAACTTCTGTCACTGCCCACAAAAATAAAATGGACTTCCACAAAATAATCACTGCTTGTACAATTTTAAGTGTTGGCAGTGTCTTTTGACTTTAATCTCTTGCAGTGCAGTGGCTCATAACCAATGGCTATGACTGCAGCTCAGATGAATATTTATTATTAATACTGCATTTACTATCCCACTAAATTCTTTGAGACAATGGACTGTTAAGTAGTATGAGGCTGACTGAAGTGCCTGCACCATTTAGGAGTTAGCAACTAAATGGCATTATATAATTTGAGTCAATTTCTGCCCAAGATTCCAGGGAGTGAACTCATCAGGATTACTCATTGTTAAAGGAGTGCCTCAGGGTTTAGTACTTTGACTTTATTATTTTTTTCCTTTAGCTATTCAAAACCTTGGTTGGTTTGTAGGAAATGTTAATTATCCTTTCTGTGCTGATGTCCCACTGCTGTTTTATAAGCAGAGCTTTGCTTGTACAACTTCAAAAGAAATCTTCAAACTCAATATTACCAAGTTTGAATATTATCTAATTAACCTCCCAGTCTGTCATGCCTTGTTGGTTATCATGAAATAATCACAGCCCCTCAGGTGTTGAAGCTCTAGATGCAGCTAAGTGCCTCTAATTCCCTAAGGGGGTGATTAGCTCATGATAACAATGCTCCCTTGAGTTGTTTTATTGCTTTTATAAAAAGACTTTATTGTGGGGGAAATGTTTATTTTTATGCAGGAGGAAGATGGAGCTGACAGTTGAGGCTGGTGAGTGACTGCAGCTGTTACTTCTGAGCCATGGTGCAAGCCCTGATATATTTGCTCATTTCTGATACTCCTTGGACAATCACAATATGCTGGCTGGTAATTAAGCTCCTGCTGAACTCACAGTGTGAAGACAGAAAATAAATACTTCTGGTTCTGCCAGAGGTGAGCAGTTAAAACAAAACAAGACAAAGCAAAACAAGAAGTCCCCTCTAATTCAGGGATCATAACCCCCCGAGTCTGGAGTATTTCGATGCTCTGGAAGCTGCTGGATTCATTTCTGTGCATTGTTTCCTAATGAGAAATCTCTGTAAAAGTATAGAAAATGGAAAATTCAAGTCAGTAAATTAATAACATTTAATTTCTTTCAAAATCATAATTTTGACAGCATAATTTCTCAGCATAAAACCCTAATATCAGTTAGTAGGTTAATTGTAGATCTCTGACCATTGAGAACTAAAGTTATACAGACTTTCCTTACCCTGCTGCCTTCAGATCTTTCCCTCTTCTCTTTTCCCACAACAGGTATGCTCCAGAATATTGCTCTTACAGCACCTCACTGTACAGAGATGTGTAAGAAATATTGTGTCTTGCTGCCAAGTTGTCCAGCTCCTTTTCATGTAAACAAAAAGATTCTAGTCCAAAGACTGGATATTTGAGACTTGCCTACTGGAAACTAGGTGGCTGGTTTTTTACAGAATCCTAATTCTTGGTTCATTACACATGAAAGGAGAAAAAGAATGCTTAACTGACTAAATAAGAGTCAAAAAAAGTGGCTTTTTTCTTGTATGGAATGACCACAGAGAAAAATAAGCCAATTTACAAAACAAGCATACTCTTAGGAACTGCTTGCTACAGCTAATAATATAAAACCTCTTCAAGGAGAGTTAATGTGAGCAAATGTCTAATTCTGTATGACTGTAATAGTTTTTATATTCAGAGCCAAATTTTCTGATTTTTTTCCTATTTTTATACAAACAGTTCTTGTGAGGATTTCTAAACCTTAGATTATTGGCATACACACTGATCACTGGCATATGCACTCAGCTTCATCTTGTATTTTTGTTTCAGGTCTTTCTTTGTCCATTTGATGTAGTGATAAATATCTGATATCTTCCTTTTCTCTCAGAAATCATCTTGTGTTAAAAATCAGCCAGTTTACTGTGTTTAATGATTTATGAAAGGCTCAGCAAATAGTGGGCCCAGGTCTGGATTTATTCTGAATAATTTGGTTATAGCATCTCTACACTCTTTTGTTAACAACTTCATATCTATCAGATGAAGAATCATAGAATCCCAAAATGGTTAGGGTTGGAAGCAACCCTAAAAATAGTTTACTTGCAACTACCTTGCCATGGATGGGGATGTCACCCAGGATATATGCAGGAACCCTCAAAATTTACTTTTTAGATGTCAGTATAAGCCTTAGGGTTGGTGGCCATGAGATACAGCAATTTTTAGTAACTTCATTTCACATGTTGCTTTACATGTTTACATACAGTTTTGTGTCTGTATATCCCAAATTACAGAATTCTTCAATTCTAAGAAAACTTTCCTGCTAACCTTAAATGTAAAGATAATCCTCAATATTTGTCTTTCTAGAGCTGAATATTTTGAAAACTCAGTGCTGTCTTTGCCACCAACAAGTAACAAGTGTGTAATGATGACTACCTCCACAGCAAACTGCAACTGAATTATGTACTCATGCAAAGGCAGGAAGGCTCATAGGACAGGTAAAACCTTGCTGTACTTGTCCAAAAGGTCCATAATCTCATGACTGGAACAAGAAAATCGGCTGTGTGATTCAATATTCTTTTTTTATTATTTATAATTTTACCTCAGATTTTGGTATCAATATTTGGCAAAGAAAAAAAAGCTGAATTTAATGATAGCTACATATTTTAATTTTTTTCATGGCATCATTTTACTTGTAACTGGTTCCTACAAGTACCTAAGTAGTACACTTACCCTCTCAAGAAAAAAAAATTGGATAAAAGATGGTTAAAACATCTTAACAAAAATCCCTTTTTGTATGAACAAGACCAGTCTAGCCAATCTGACCAGTTGTATGACTGGGGTTTTGACCTGATTCAGACAAGGGTATATCATGAGTATCTGACCAAAGTGTTGAAATATCTGGGAGTGAAAAAGGAAGCTCTGAAGGAACTCACACATTGTCTGAAAGCACAATTTGTTTCCTAGGTAACAGCTCCCGGTGATACCAGTCACACACCCAGGGCTGTGCAGGGAAGACATTTGCTGTGCACAGCTTTGGTCAATAGCCCTGCCTGGTTATGAGCAGAACATCTCTTAACTACAAAACAAGCAAGTACATACAACACCTCCTGTGCTGAACACTCTTGTACTGCGGGTGGGAATTGTGAAAAAAAAAAACAAAATCAGTAACGAAGAAATTGAAAAATTCAGAGGTGCTTTTGTCATTAGTTTGTTCTAGATGCAAAATTCTGGATGTTTCTCATTATTTGTAGATGGGGCTTGAGAACACAGGCTCCTCCACCTGAAAAAAAACCCAGAAACTGTCCAGTAGATTTTTCTGGATAGATTTATTGTTCTATTTGGTAGTCTATAAATACATCCTGCGTAATCAAAGCAAGAGCTTTACGTTAGCAATTTAACTCTCGAGTTCTCATTTTTACTAGAAAAAGAAATGAAATATTCATTTAAGCAGAAAGAAGTATTGTATCATAAAAATAATTGAGGAATGTGCAGGTCTAATGAATTGTGATGTACAATTTTTTTCCACTTTCTCGCAGCAATTTGAGGTTTCTTTAAAAACTAATTTTTTCTAGCTATGCAATATGTTATTTTATTGTGCTCTATTTTCAATCAGAATTCCATATTTCATTTGATAATTGTTATCACTTAAGTTCTAAGAGTGCTTTGCAAATGTTGTTAGCTTGTCTGTGTATGATTGCATATACAGTTACACTTCTCCAAAAAGGAGACAATATGATTAACATTAAAAATATTTTTAAGACATTTTTGTGATTTTAATGTGATGAAAATATTGCCTCTTAATGAACCCTAATGAAACAGTACTTAACAATCTGTGTAAAATGTTGCCAAGAGGTGTAAACCAATTATTATGACAAAAAGCATGAGTTTGTAAGAGCCATTTCTCTCATGAAGAGCATGTGTGAAAAAGCAGAATGAAGAAATCCTTAGGGAAAAAATTAATTTTAATAAGCTTCTATATGTGCACAAAAACTTTGTAAATCCAGGCTCTGTGTACAATGTGTAATACAGTAATCACCCAGAAACTTGCAATAGGAATCCAAAACAGCTGTGAACAAAGCTTAGTTCCATTGCCAAATGTCAATAATTTCATGCTGGAGATGACTCAGGTGAGGGCCCTGGCCACAGTCCCCTCCCAGAGGACAGGCTTTCCTCCCTGGACTACCCAGCCCCTCGAAGCAATTGCTTTGATGCTTTGCTTTCCTTTCCTTCCTTTGCTTCCTTTTGTCCTGGGGTGTTCTACATTGTCTGGGCAGTTTTGTCATGGTTTACCTTGAGCAGATGAAGGTTTAAATAAATATAGAATAAGGTAGAAAATGAAAAGGAAAAGCATTTCTAGAACCACTGGTTCTCTTCGTCCTTAGCAGGCTTTATCTTCTGCTCTTCAGGCCTGTCATTTTGTGACACCAGCAAAATCTTATTAGAAGGGGCACAGTATGCTGAGTATGAAGGAGTTTGACTGATACAGCTGCCATGCACCTAGCAGACTAACTTTTCCTGATTTATGAAGTGCCCATGTACAGATCTTTACTGTGAGGGATCTGCCATGTGTGTAGTTCAGTCCCATGAACTGACTAATTCAAATCATGTGCATTCAGAAAAAATGTATTGGTGTGTTTCTGACTAGAGATTTACTGACAGGGTAATATTCTCTCTGTAAATCTCTCACCATTGAGCAGCGGCAAAAAGATATTTCTTTTGGGGATCTTCTGTCCAACTGGTGTTTTGGGGTTGATACAGTGGAAGAAGTTCAAAGGCTTTTCTCTAACAACAAAGCAGTTCCTTATTTTTCTACAGATGTGGAGAAGCAAGAGGGTTTCTGCAGTGTAATGTAGGGAGGACACACTGAAAATGTCCAGGAAAACTTCAAATCTGGTCACCAATATGGATTATTTAATAGGAGTGATACAAGAGCTGGTGAATACGATGAGCTTAAAAGCAAAACAGAAATTAAATATCGGTGAAAGAAGTGCAATGGAAGCGATCCGCTTCAGCATAAATGCAGCCCTGCATCAAGAAGAGAGGATTAAATTTTTTTGAAAATTCACTCATCCAGTTTGCATCAACATCATATTGAAAACTCCTATGTCATAGACTTCCCCACATATCTTAAAAATTCCTACTTGCCAAACTTCAGTCTCCTCCTAGACTTCCAAGAAACATTCCCTTATATCTAGTATCTCACATGTATTTGTCCCATTCACAATTTGTTAAGAAAAGTGGAACTGAAAAAATTAGATGTAAGCTGTAACATACTCATGCACAGTAAACAAAGACCTAATGCAGTTTAATATCAGTTATCAGTAGTAGAAGAATCTGTCTCAAGCATCCATAATTTTTCTTGAAGTTTGACCATTCAGATATTAAGGCAGAGACAATTATATTGGAGAAAATATCTTCAATAATGTTCTTTCAACTTTCTCTCAATTTACTTAGCCCTGGAAAAGTCCTCTGCCTGGAGTCCAGAGGCTGTTGAAACCAGCTGGTCAAGGACATCCAGTTCATCACTACCACTACCATCTTCTAGTTGTAGTGCTTGAATGCCACCCAAATAATTGTGTGTTTTCTGGTCACTGAGGTTGCCGAGCAGCATAAGAATGACCATTTTTCTCTGTGTTTAATTTTCACTGTCTTGCTGTAGTTTTCTTTCCATGAATTCATTTTCTTCACCTTTTTTCTCACTCTTATCCACTCATCTTGTATGTGTGACTAATTTTAATTACTCTGGCATTCCCCTCTGGGATGTGAACAGGAGGCTTGATATTGCTTTGGATTGGTGCCCAAAAGGGCTGCACTTTCATTGGCCACTTGTGTATTTTCAAATAAGATAAGAGAACATTAGTAATATTGAGAAGCAAACCCACCTCAGGAATGCAATAAACTGGAGGGGAAGAGTGCCCCATGCTTTTCTCACAGGAGATGCAGGCAGGATGTGAAACTCTCTGTGCTCCACGTGATGAAGGTAGATCAGAGGAAGTGGGACAAATTCAGCCCATGAGATGGTTCTGCTCAGCCACACTTTCACACATCTTTGGTGTTACAGTCCAGCTTCTGGTTGTTCAGCTCTTAGCTGCCCTGTGCCATGGGTTGTTGCATTCTCAGAGCAAGCACTTTTTGTCTGTTGTGTGTCTCCCACAGGAGCAGTGTGACTGCTGTTGCAAAGGAGATGAACAAGTTCACACAGCAATGATGGCTTGTCACTGACCTGGGTGGGCATGGAGTCTAGACTGCCAACTGGGGAAAGGGGACACACAGGGGGAATTCACCACAAAGGAAGAAGACATTTGAGTAGAACCTGAAGCTAAAAATATCATTTTTATTTATCTTAGCATATTTCTCAGGCATTTCAATAGATACTTCACATTAAGAACAGGAAATGTCTCTGAAGTACAATGTCTTCAGAGAAAACTGGAAGAAAAATTGCATCTTTACACAAGAAGAATTGAAAATCATGAGAAATAAAACATGTATATTGACAAAAAATGGAATGTGCAAGTGATTTCACTACAGTAAAACAGAGAGGACTCTTTGGCATGTAAGACTCAGAGATCTGGAATAGCTGGGGAACTGCCAGATATTTTAGCATGTCATCAGTGAGTCATTAGTGTGTCATCAGCAACAATTTGTTAGCAGCTAGTTTATTATAAAAAGAAAGAACTCATGGCCTTTGTGAGCCTAAATTAAATGTGATATTTTTCTAAATCAAAATAAACTAAGTAAACACTTCTCTGCCAATTAACCCTCTGGCAGCAGCACTGATGCACTCAGCATTCATGCAAGAGTGATAATTTTCCTATAAAAAGGTTTTGGTTTGCTCATTTTCTGGTCAAGTTTCTCCCCAGTGTTATTACATACATTAATTTCTTTAAGGCAATGTTTTAATGGTCAGATCAGAAGAAGGATTTTGTGTAGGTTTAAAAACCTAAAGCCAAAATGAAGCTCTCAGTCCTCTTTCTCTTTTGCCTCTAGCCAGCTCAATAACCTGGGAAGTATGAGACTCAAAGACCATCAGTTTCTCCAATAGACTTTCCTGTATATTTACTGTTCTGCTCCTGACCATGACCAGCCATAGTGCAGTCTGACATTTCTTTCATGCCTGGGCCATGAAAGATTCTCCATTCAGCTCCTCTTCAGTGCATGATTTATTAGACACTGCTAGATCAAATGTAATGAATATGACTCTGAAAAAAAAATCCTGCTTGAAATGGTCTTCCCAAATGCTCAGTGGTTTCTGTAGTCATTTGCCATGTGGGAAACATTGACTCAGATTTGTCTAAGGGGATATGAACTTTCCTTTCCCAAGACACTTGTGTAACCACTGGATTGTCAGATATCTTTAGGTGAAATACTCATCTTAACAGTTTTCTCCACCTCTAATGTCAGCTTCTAATGTCCTTGGGCACTTAGTGTCCTAACCACTAAGTCACACATATATGAAGTTATGCTTTCTCTGGCTCCAAGAATATATAACCAGTCTACACAGATGGAATCAAAATTGCCCTCTGTCATAACTTGAATGAAATACTTCCTTAGGAAATTATATGAATTTAAATTATAAATGCCCAAGTTAAAAAAAAAAAAAAAAAAAAGAGTCAAAACGCTTGTGTTACTATTGTTACCTGTGATGTTTTGGAAGTGAGATTTTTCTCAGTTTCTGAGGACTTATATATCTCAAAAAAAGTTCTGAAAATTGCATTTTGAAGAGAAATGGCATCTTCTGGCAATAGTGTTCAGTACATGATGAATGCACAGCCTGAAACACTGTCCCCATCTTTCAGCATTTCTGTAGAGTATCTTGAAGATTTTGCAATTGGGCCCATGAAATCCTTCAAATCACGCACACGTCCAAGGAGAGTATTAGATCTCCCAGGCAAATATTGCTCATGCAAGTTCATACACATATGCATTCTTTGTTTTTACAAGAGTTCTTCCTGCATTAAAAATCACTCATGAGAAGACCGGGTAGAGTGTGATAATAACATTGAAACTGGGTACATTTACTTCAGGTAACAAAACCTGTGCTCTGAGGTACACATAACTTCCCTTTATAAATAGCTGAAAACTCTCCATTCTCAGCCAAATTTAAAAAAAAATCAGCAGAAATTAATTATATGGCTCAGATAGGACAAATCAAAGATCTTCATTTAGGATGCACCTTCAAATTACATCTATGCAGGGAAGATGTACATACAAAGGAACTAGCAAAATTTATCAGGAAAAGCCCAAATCACTGCACTGTGTAATTTATTGGCACTAAGTCCTCTATTGTTATGAAACAAGATGTTCAAGAAATTAAGTCAAGTTGTCATGGAACAAACTTGAGCCAGATCGTAAAACTGCAGAACTCCCTCCTCCTTTAGTATCCTGGTACTCATAATAGCGTTGATTTTACTTACAGTGAAAATTTTCAAGTTTGATCACTTGTGTTGGCAATGTTAAAATGGAAATAATAGGTGCTGGTTTAGAACAATCAATAGCTAATTTGACAATTTGTTTCAGGGGAAACTATATGTTACCCTTTTTTTGTTTGTTCAGAAGGTATTAAAGTCTGTTCTTGAGAAGAAATAGTGGTCTCAGAGTAAATGAGGGTTCTCTTCCAACCCTTGCACTTAATACTGAGCATGTTAGAGGACATGGTTCATACAACATGATTAATTATTCTAGAGTACTGCTGAGTACAAAGATCCTTAATTTTTAAAGTGGGTAAGAAAAAATCTGGGCAGTGGTATTTTGAAGGCTTGTGGATATGGCACTTAGGGACGTGGTTTAGTGATCAACTTGGCACTGCTGGATTAATGGTTTGATTCAATGATCTTAGGGGTGTTTTCCAACCTAAACAGCCCTCTGATTATGTGATCTGTTATAATCAAAGTTTTTTTATAGATCTGATTTCTTCGTGCCTGGAAAGGGGAAATGGAGTTTCAATTTTGCAAGCATCCCAACCAAAAATACTTTGAGAAAATGGCAAAAACTTGAAGAGGTTTTATCTCTCTAATATCACTTGATTGCTTTCAAACAATTGTTCTGATATTTAACTATCATGGGTCAGCTGTTACTGAAATACAGAAGAATTTGAAAATCTTTTTTGTTTGTTTTCCTGCTGAATACCGGGACACTGAAATTTCTCTGAGCTTTTTTGGCTTATTTCTCATCCTGCTCATTTTAGAGTCAAAAAAATAGATCTCATGCTTACTGGTTAAACATTTCTAAGAGGAACTTGATCCATGAGATTTAAATGGATTCTTTTGTTGTTCACATTCTCGTTTTTTTCTTGATTTTTACTTTAGCATGCTAGTCCTTCAGCTAAGGAAACTGAAGTTGCCCATGCGGGATGACCCCATATAAAATTTCTCAGTCAGGTGGCTAAAGGCAACTGCTGTTTTTGTTCTAGATGTGCTCTTTGCCCTCAAAATCCAAAATAATTTTACACTTTCAGCACTCTTTTGCCCCACAGACTTAAAGGGTTCCATTTCCACATTACTGGACTAACAGAGTGTATATGTTCATATTGGTCTTCTAGAATATAAGGAAAACAGAGAGTCAAAGCAGTGCTAAACACACAACAGTGTTTCAAAAAGCTCACGGATTGGTGACACTATTCTACAGTAGTTATACAATAATTTCTGAAGTTCTTCTTTTAGTCAAGTTCTGTGAGTCATATTAAATTCTGTGTATTTTGTGTATTCACATCCTATGTTTGTGGGCCTCATTTTTTCCATTGCAAATACCTTTTTTACAAAGCCTGAATCTCTCAGTTGCAGAAGTGTCACTCGTATTGTGTATTGGTATAACTGAAAGAACATTAGGATTTGTTGTGTAAATGTGAGAACCTGCCATCTGTTTGGCAATGGGAAGATAAAAACTGAGGGAAAACATTAGAGGTGTTAGAATACCTACCAGCTGGAAACTGAGGGAAACATAGAAAGAAATAAAATATCTGCCAGTTGGAAGAAAGATACAGCTGGTTGCAAAGTGCCTGCTTTAAGGGTGCAAATTCAGGCAGCAAGCTATAGAAAGACATGCTGGGAAATCATTCCTAAAACCAGCCTTGAACTAGAAAATTAGCCTATCTAAAGAAATTGCTGGGGAAGATGATCTGGAAAACATGTTTTTTATTGTGGTGTAGCTACCGTTTTTCTGACAAATTATATGTCTATGGTGTTTATATTCCCAGAAAAAACAAGCCAGTAGAAAATTATATTAAGAGAAGGAACAAAATAACTTCAGTAGGAAGAATTACAGGCCCATTGTCAACTCCACAGTGCTCTCTGTGTGGTTTGCTAATTAATAACTTCAAAAGCAGAGATAAACACTCTTTTGTTCCTGTTTATTTGATGATCTTGATTAATTAAAGTACAAGTTTCCTTTAAAAAGTCGAGACCACCTTTAATTATATTACTAAGTGTGGCACTTTGTTCTTCAGTAGCATTACACAGTGCATGCAGCCAGTTTTGCTGATTGAAGAGTTTTAAAAAATAAGGCAGGCTGTGTGGACATTTAGTAGCTGACTACAGCAAAATTGGTTAATGACTAGTATCATCTAAATGAGGCAGCAAGCTGAAAGGCTCATAATCTCTCCCCATGCACAAATTTTAATTAAATAATTATAATGTCCTTGTTGTAATTATTTATCAGTAACTATGCTCCTGAGTATTGTCTCTTTTACTTTCATCTGTTCTCTCAGCTCAGCTGTACAATGAAAAATCAGTTTGGAAGATCTGGTATGATTAATTCTTATTACCGAGGGCCCCATTCTGCTGCCATTATTCAGCCTGATCAGTACTTTACTGCACAATTAGTGGCGTAAAATTCAGTGTTCTGTGTGTGCTGAGGGGCTGCTCAAAGCGGGGGCAGAATCCGGCCCCAGCATACAACAAATTTGGAACTGGTGGTCTAAAAGGATGGATAAGACACCAATTCACATTTTCACCTTCTTGATAAGAAGCCAGTCAAGAAAAGAGCTAGCCCTGTAAAGGCTTTTTGTGCCTCTGAGGCTCATTCGAAGCCTGGGTACCTGTTCTTCCACCTGGGGCATGGAAAGACAGCTCAGCCACAACAATCTTTAGCTCCTGCTGATGCATGGCTCCCATACCATTTCCTTTAAGCAGCTAAGCCACACTCACTCATGTTTAAAACTATAGGTACTGGCATCTCAGTAGCTATCAATAGGATGCCATTCTTAAATAAAATTTAAATTATTTAATTGAGCTGTTTTCTTTTCATACTTTCTTCACATGTAAGCACGAGATCATGAATGCTCAAATCCCAGATATGCAGATGTCTCCTGTGGTGACACAACAGAGACCAAAAAAACCAGAATAAGATTAAAATGATAAATATTGAGTATCTCAAAAATGTCTTAAAACTGACAACAACCTTGTCACACATTAAAACCTGAACATAATAAAGTCATGTGTGCTGCATGAAGGAAAAAAAAATATCAAGAGCTACGGGGCAGGTTTTTTTGAAATAAAAACAGTCCTTGTGGAATATGTAGGGATGACATTTTCTTGAATGGGTAGTGCAGGCATTATGCTATTATATGTATGTATGTGTTATGTGTCTCTGTTTAGAGACATAACAAGCAGTTCTGGAAATAAGAATGTCTTAGCATTCAAATTTTGAAAAGAAAAAAAATATTAAAATACCTTAAACTGTATAATTATATGCACAATTGAGAAGTGTCACAAACTGTTATGAAACCTTATTCAATGGTGTGCAATTATGGCAAAGTAAAAATGGCTTGGGAAGCCGGATTTCTCAGAAATGCTGACTATAATGCAATTTCATGCAGAAAAAGAAAAAAAGACAACTTTATTCAGGGTATTCTGGAATAGTTAAGTTTACAAAGCAGATGGGGTTTACTCTTTTTATGCAATCTCTGTTAGCAACTCAGAATTTCTCTCTTAAAACCTATCAGACTTGAAGACAGTACTGGGTGTGTAGAGGGTCCACTCAGATCACTTCTTCTGGCAAAGTATTTAAAAGTTACCATAGAACATGGAATGACCCAATGCAGTAAATATCTGCCTCTTCAGATAATACACAAACTCAAGGGGAAAGAGTTTATTCTTAAGCTGTACAAAACAATTAACCAGAAAAGGGAAAACAAGAAGGTTAATCAAATGGAGACATGACTTGTGCACTTAGACAAACCCAGATTTCCCATAGTACTCTGCAGGTAGTAGTTGGATCCCAATGGGATCCAGCATATATCCTAAAGCTGATGCATCTTCCTGGATAGTGTGAAAGGATCCCTTTCTTCCAAGTAATGGTTGTGTCTTCAGTCCCAAAAATTCATCCTAGTAGTGACCTGAATTAAAAATGTCATGGTGAACAATGTCCTGTAGTATCTGCTGGGTTGCCTGCTTAACACTCCTTTTAAGAAAGTTACACAAAAGGAAAAATGGATATCAAACTTCTTTTAAACAGCTTGACTTCTCATGAGGAAAAAAATCATCTTTTGATACAGTGAATTATAATTTTTGATGACAAATGTTTTAAAAACGCCAAACACATTAAAACAAGCAGTAAGAAGTTTTTTAACTGTATCAGGAATAGACTAAATAAGTGCCTGGGTCAAATAGACCACTAAAGTTGTGATTAAAAACAATGAAGAGATTGTGGAGAAATTACATGAATTCTTTGTAATCAGTCTTCACTAATGAAAATGGGGCAGACATTTCTAACTCAAGGTTAATTTTTAGAGATGAAGCACTGTCAGAGAGTGTGGCCTTTGAATATGAGACATTTTAGCAACTAGATAAAGTTAATGGTAAAAAATCCCTGGGGGTGGATAATATTCATTTGAGAGTTTTAAAAAGGAAAAACAAAAAGTAGCTGAACTACTAACTAAAATAGGCAATATACCTCTAAGAGCAGGAGCCATTCCTGAAAATTGATTTTTATCTAAGGGAAGAAAGAACAAAGAATGACCTTGGGAATCACAGAAAAAGGAGCAGTGCTTTATAACCACTGAAATTGTTCAAAACCATTTTCATAACCAGCCATTAAAGAAACTATTTAAAACTACCTAGGTATTACTGCTATAAATGTACGGTACATTTTTAATTGATCTTTACATTTTCTCTGGGTGTAATTTTTATTTTTCCAACCTCACAAAAATTCAGGAAGGAAACCACAGATATTTGGAGAGGAATACAAATAGGTGTAATTTATGTTGACTTGCAAATTCTTCTAACAATGTCCTTTGCCAACGACTGTTGGCAAATATTAATGACAGCACACTGAGAACAGAAAATTCTGTCATGTGCCAAAACCAGTTTGGTGCATGGGATAAGGTTTGTGTGTCATCATCAGCCAGCCTATCTGAGTTATTCATGATTTAATATATTTTAAAATCACACATGTTCTGCAGGAAGAATAGTAATTTTTCCAGGCAAATTCTTGTTTTGTCAGGAGAGCTATATCACTTAACAAAACCTCCAAACCATCAGCAGCAATCTTTGAGGGAGCCCAGCAGTTCCCAGGTAATCCTTGAGCTGTGGAGTGCATGCCTGTCTGGAGAACACTGGAGGAATACTCTCCTCCTCACATCCAGGGGGATGTACTGCACTGAAGGGCAAAAGAGCTGTGGGCTCAGATTTTAAAAATAAACTACAACCGGCAGGAACACAACTACTGAATAGTTTCCTATTGAAATCTGGCATAGGCCAGGTTTTTGAAAAAATTGAGTGGAGATAGGTTTGTCCCAAAAAGGAAAGCAAAAATACCAGCAAACATCTTCAAGCCAAACATTCAGGACGTTCTTGTCCTTTACCTCATTATTGAAGTTAGCTAAAGATTCTCACTCTGGATTTTTTCATGAAAGAAATAAGCCTTTTAGGTAGGATATTTACTTTGTTAGTGATATTATATTGCTGGAGAATATTGCCAAAATAAAGATTGTGAAAATAATGATGAATAATGGAGACAGGTTTATTCTTAGCACATTAAATTAGTAGGAATAATATGCAAAACAGGACACACTGAATTACAAGATAAAAAATATTTAAAAAATATTTTTCTATTCCAAGCTCTCTCCTAACATATGACCACCTGTGAAATCATTAGATTGATCCTGAAAAGTGATTTGCTGCTAAATCCAGCATTTTCTGTGATTTTCTTTCCATTAGCAGATGGATAAGTTTTGGCAGGTGGTAAATTGCTTTCTGTAATCATAGCTAAGTCTATGATAGTGTTTAGCAAAACAGTAACTATAGTTCCCACTGATTATTGACAACAGTGAGGGTAGAACCACAAAACTTTTGACATCATAACGACCTCAATGCTTGTTTGAACTTTTATAGCTTTTACTCAGCTTTAGAAAGAAGAATTGTGGCTTTCTAACATTTATGGGCTATTCTTGTTGCTAAGATATTAAACTATAAGTAACTAAACTTTGATGTTTTCTTGTACCTGTATAGCTGAGATGTTCCTGTTTTCAAAGAGAGAAGACAATAGTAAATTAAATTAGTTCTTAATATAACCACACCATGCTAAGGCTTTTGTCAGTTTAATTGTGTTTATTGAAATATGATTTCTTCATGTTGTAACCAAATACACCAGCGAAACTTTCTAGGGCATTATAGACCAGGCCAGAGTGACTTTTTCATTTACATGTTAATGGAGTCTGCTCCAGTAGAGTTAATTGAAGAACGTGCATAAAGATTTGTTTGCTCTGTGGACAGATGCAATGGAAAAATCTGTTTAAAGCTGTACACTAGGGTATGAATATTGATGTGAATGAGAAAGTAAATTATTATAGGAAAGTAATCTTTATCACATACGCAATAGAGTTTGAACTCCATGGAGGGAAAGACATATATGCAGTTTCAGACATGCCTTAATTTCAAATAAGAGACAGCAGTGATTAAGAAAGTAATATACTCTTTGTTTCCCCTGTTGTGTTTCCTGCAGTGTTTCTATATTTCTAGTTTCACATGGCAGTCTCAGCTGCCAAGGTGGACAACCTCAGGGGTGTGTGCAGTATGTATTTGAAACCTCTCTGAATATGTCAGCTTAACCTATGTCTTTCCTTTTTCCTTCCATTTTCTCCATGTCTTCTTTTGAAGCCATGTGAAAACAGTTTCTTTAAGGAACTATAAGAAAGCAAGTTTATTAACAGATTTTCTGCAGGTGGGAGGGTGTTTTCCTGCCAGCTCTTTGGCCACAGCCCACCAAGAGATAGATATGCCTTGAGGAGCCTTTGTAGGAAAAAGAAAATGAAGGACCATAGGCTGGGGCTGCATGAATTTAAAGCTGATGCCAACACTGTGGGTATTCCCCCATTTGAGTGCATGGAGCTAGGAGAAAAAGATGACTAAATTATTCAAATGAAGAAAAGGGGTCCAGATAAAAAAACCGAACCCAACCAACCAACCAGCCAAACAAAAACCCCAACTTATGAATGCTGTTTAGGCTGTTGCATTTTGAGACAATTCCTTTCAGAGAGACTGCTTTTGACTCTGGACAGCTCAGAACACAATTCACTTGAGAAAACATAAGAGCAAGTGACAACTCAGAGGTCCTTTGAGTCCAGTTGCCATTGCAAGAGGGCACTGATGTCTTTCATATATCCTGAGTTACATCTGGCACCCCCATATGGATGGATATCTGAGGTACTCTGGAACCTCTACAATGGCACTAGACACCTATATAGGTTTAAGAAATGAGCTGAGTTTTCAGGACAGGATTTGATCTGAGATTAGGACACCCGGATGTAGACATCTACATGTAGCTGTTGGCACATGACCTGAATACCAAAATCCCAGTAAAAGTTCATAAAATAAGTTGCCAAAATATAGTACAATTTGAGATACTCTTGGGCTTATCTGAGACATCTGTGTGGGGTTGGCAGAAGTGACACAGTCCTGAGACTTTCAGGAGTGGAAGATGGAGGCCAGGTGAGTCTCCTTATGCATTAGAAATGCCAACACCCAACTTAGTTTAGTCAGCTAAACAGTGATTGCTATTTGGTATTCAGTGAATACAGAAATATTGCAGTTTTTCTAAAATACAATTTCAGTGTTTTTCCAGACAATAGTAAATTACACATCAAATAATTTTGATGTTTTTATGTTTTCTCACTGCTCGTAAATGCAGTGTGGCTAATCACAGTGTTGCCACAGATATGTTCATTTAAAAAAAAACAAAACAGAGACAGATTTGGCATTGTTACAGAGACTGAAACATAAATGCAATGCCATGAGTTGTTGGGGCAAATTTCAGATACTGTGAACTCCCAGAAAACCAGAAAGTGATCAAAATGTGACCATGCTCTTTGTTCTTTAACCATATCTCCTGCAAGGGCAACAAGAAATAGTGAAACCTAGAAGTGTCAAGGCAAACCACACCTCAGGATAATTCCCATGTGAAGAAGAGAGACTGAGAAAAGTTTGTGCCACTACTGAGCCACTACAGCAGCAACCTGTGTCCCCTTTGTCCCTGGTCCCAGCCATATGCTCCTGCTATTTCCTGGCACTTCCTTTGTGACTTATCTGATCCCATGGAAACCAGATTTAAGGGGTTAAAATGGAAAAAAAAAAAAAAAAGAAAAAAAATTTTCAAAGAGATGATTGGACATTTTTTTGCCCATTTATTGAGTTGAACTGGTTCACTCCAGAGGTGGGCATGTACCAAAGCCATCACAAATGGAGAAGACTGGAATAATGGTAAAAATGAGACACTTTTAATAGCATCTTGCTTTTAAGTGGATTAAAACAATATAACCATAGTCTCAGGTGAATGGGTCTGTTGTTTTTAAAGCATTCTGGACCCTTGCAACATTCACAATTTGTCTTTAGGGTTATCTTTTCCAGTGGAAAAATGCTTTCAGTAATAAAATTTTTCATGCTATTTTTTTCCTCTTACAGATTTCTCATGTCTGGTGCTTTATGAAAGCTGATGAAAACCCTGAGTCATAGGAGTGCCAGATCATCAGACTACACCATCAGGTAAGGGATGGATGAGGTGGGGAGTCTCACATTATGCCAAGCCCAGAGCCCAAGCTCTGCAGTGTGCCCTTTTTAATGGAGCTCCCTCATCCTGCCTTGGAGGTATGTGGAGTGTGACTGTCCAAAGCTGGCCTTTATTTTGAACAGCTGAAAGCAGCAAACCCTGTACACAAGTAAGCAGATTGGATTTCACATGCATAATGAGGCTGTGTGCCTATGGGGAAGGTGTCCTGTTCATCACACTGCATTTTCACACTCATGTGTCATTTGGCTTCACATTTGTTACAATTTGCACTACTGGCAAGTTTTTACCTCATAAATTCTCTTTCACGTGTTTATTTCTTTAGCACACAGATCTAATAAGACTGAGTCAACAGTTTTGGAGCTGCTAATCTAGTGCTGTCAGATATGATGTTCTACAATCTAGTTTCTTTGGACAGGAGCTGGATTTGTTGGATATCAACAGTTTGGCTCTTTTGCACAGTCTCCTAACAGCTGAAAGAAATTGGAAACAATAAGCAGCCTTTCATTTAGGGCAAATAAATATTAAAGTGGCATAAAGGAAGAAAGAAACAACAGGACTGAAGCTCATATTATACCTAAGATTTTTAATAGTATCACTCTGATGTAAATTTAGATCTGTAATGAAAGTATACCAACTCTGGCTTTGCTGTCCCCACAAATGCTATGGCTGCACTGGGATCTTTTGGGTATCTCCACCAATTCTGCTGCTTTAGGCACATTAATCAGCTGTCTATGAAGAGACACTACAGGAAACAGCCCCTAAATTTAGATCCTATGCATCACACCTCGGTTAGATGCCTGGGGTAATTTTAAACAGATGGTGTAAAACCCCTCTTTTCTATGTAAGTCAGTCAGTGGACCATTTGAGAAAACACACACACTAACACAAGCTACAAAACTGCAAGAGAGAACTTGGGGTCACTGCAAACCATGCTGTTTCCAGCATTTGCATCTAAACAACTGGCACTCTGATGACACAGACTTGGAAGAAATACACTTATTTCACTGGACTCCATAAAACTGATGAAAAGAAATTAGCAGTAAAGAGTTTCCAGATCAGGGTTTGGCCTCTTGGGGGTAACAAAGTAGATTCTGAAAGATACAGAACAGCATTTCAGCAATTGGGTACCATGCTTTGCTAGGTTACTTAAGACATTACCAGTAATGTACTGCTTAGTTGTACCCATGTACACCATTAAAGTTATTCCAGTGTGGCATAGAGTGAGCAAGTTGAGGTCAAAATATGCCAGCTGGAGAATAATAGGGAAAAATGTTCCTTCAATTTCTGCTTAATGTTCTGATAAAAATAAAGAAGCCACTCACTGGCACTGTGGATGTTTACTTACACTACATTATGACTACTCTTCTCTGACTTATACTGGCTCCTTGCAATATCTCTTGCCATTTCCCATTCTTGAGTTTCTCACATATTTTCCAGGACGGAGCAATTTACATCCATCATGTTTCTTTTGCAGGAAAAAAGAAGGGAAAAAATATCATTAACTGTAGCAAGATGTTGCTGTAGTTGTTTTGGGGTTTTATTTTTACAGTAAAACTATGTTGAAAGGAAAAAATTATATAAACACATAAGCCGCATTTGGCAATGGTATACATAAAAGTTTTATGGAGACAAAACCCTATAGGGTTCTTTCGGAGCTAATTATTCCAATATGCAAATTAAAATTGTGCATTATTCATTTTTGACAAATAATTTTCATTTGCTTTGCTGTTCTTATAATAAAAAATCTGCCAACAGGGTTTCCTCTTAACTCATCTAAGGAAGCCTGTGAAGAACACTCCATATTTAACTCTCTTTTAGATCACTGTGGCTTGAGAATACTTTTAATCTCTTTTCCATTTATAACTGTACTGCTTGACCTTTTTGCAGCAAGGTGTCTTGTATATAAAATGTCAAAGAGAGGATTATAGACATGGGACAAAGATATAGTTTAATTAAAAAAAGTCCTGTGAGACTGAAAAAGGTTACTGGCCCAGATCACAAATATTTAATGCCAGATTACTATTTATGATGTTAAAATAACAAAAAAGGGTTTATGGGTAACTTGTAATTGACCAACCTTTACAGGTGCATATGATAATATTAAGCTTCAAGTAATAACTTTCATATTAGCTTGGAAATTAGTTTTAAAAATTTAAGAAACATTTCCTTATTGTTTTCTGTGTATTATAGAACTATCTTTGCAACATGAAATAGGTTAATGGTTGGAAGTCTGTTTCTAATTCAAAATAGTTCCATAGAAAAGCACAAAATAAAGTGTGAATTTTTTAAATTTATTCTCATGTTCATTATTTTCTGTCTCTATTTAAGCCTGGATAGGAGCATGGGTTCAATACTGAATGAATGATTGAGAAAGACTAATCTAGATTTTGTTGCTGATTTTCCCCACAGAAACACTGAATATATTTCTGAGCTGAATGGTCCTAGCTGGTTTCTCCATTTCTGTTCTCTCTGTGTGATAATGAGATGGAACAATTGTTTTTGTATTTCATAAACAAAGGGAAGGCCATGCACCAGTATTCCCACAAAGAACCCAATTTACCAGTGAATTTGTGAATCAAAAGGACTTCATGATGGTGAAGTGACTGGATTTTGCCTCAGGGTTGGGTGTTAACAAATCAATGATTCAACAATGGAGAAACAAGGAAATTTGAAGCCCAGTTTAAAGAGTAGAGCACCCACAGCTCTGCTTGGCTTTTACTGACAGACTCATGGAAGCACCAGAGAAAAATTGGCACACCATTTATGCAATTACTTCAGTAAAGGTGCAGTAAATTCATAGATTGATTTTTATTTTTTAATATAAAAGAAATTTTTTGTGATTTTTTAGTTAAATTTACTATATAAAAGCTGATTAAAAAGCACTGATAGGTAAAGTATAATACAGAATTTTCCTGGGTCTAAATATTTTTAGGGGAAATTGAGGAAAAGGGCAAGATGAAAAAAAATCCTCCTGCATAGTAGTGATAATAAGAATCTGTTATAACTATCCTTGGTTGAGTTTGAATATGGGCAGAAATATTAAGAATATTATTAGATAAAAATGCCAACAGAATTCCCATGACAAGCCCCATGTCACAATCATTACCCTATGGGGCAATCTGGAATTTCTAGTCTGAATGGAGAAAAAATCCTGCTAGTAAAAGCAGTTCTATGATGCCAGCTAGCACACTTCAATAATGATGATGGTATAACAAGTGTGGGTAAAGAGAAGGCTAGTAACGAGGATGAGGACTTGAAGAGCAGATTGCCCAAAACATGATGCCAGTGTTTACTCTACACCTTTGAGTGAAGGTATACAATAATTTTTATCTTATAGTTCTGAAGAGCTAATAAATGGGAAAGCAGATATTCTAAATAAACCTGTGTGGGTCCTGCCTGCTTGGAGACCAGCACATGCAGTACAGATGGGATGATCCACCCCTGGAAGTGTTCAAGGCCAGGTTGGATGGGGCGCTGAACAACTTGATCTGTGAGTGGCATCTCTGCCCAAGGCAAGGGGGATGGGACTAGATGAACATAGCGGTGTCTCACAATCCAACCATTCTATGATTCTACAATTTCAGAACAAAAAAGCCCAACTGAATACCTGAAGTAATTGCAGCCTGATCTTAAGATTTCAAAGCAGTACTACAGTAAATAGATGTTAATAATTAAAGACTTGTAAATAAACAGAAAATGTAATATGATGCAATATATATTTTCCAGAATCACTGTGGTATTTTATTTGTATCAGAAAATAAATTTTATAAACAGAGGAAACATGATGGATATCATCTAAGAGGAGGTAATGAATTAGACACTTTGTCATGTAAAAATTGATAGACAAGTTACAGAAGATGGGCACTACCAAAGCAATAAAGAAGCTAGGGAAATGGCTGGGATGTTCTTGGGTCATTGTTAACACAGTCATGAAAGAAGAGTTAGGAAAATTCTGCTTTTGAATTCCTCCAGGTCACACCAACAAGTTGTGATTGACCTTTAGTATAGAAAACCAGACTAAAACACATTAAAACAATGAAATCATTGTTTTTAAAGTAAATAGTACAAGATATGAAGTCATGTGCTTGAAGGTCAGTGACAGAGTTCCTTCTTTGCTCTGCTGTCCTTCTGCTTCTCAGAACTCTCAGGCTGTTGGGTACCCTGGAACAGCAACCTCCACTACCTACCATCGTTTAAAGTGTCCATGTAAAAAAGCTATTAATTAGCACACAGACTTCAGCTGAGTACCCAGACACTGTACACCAAGTTGCTGTCATTTCCTATGGGTAAATGAATATTGATTAAACCCAGCATTTTCTGCTGGGCAGTTTACACAGCTCCTATCCTGCTTATTGGCAGGGGGTTATTTTATTTTTCCCAGCTCACCTATCCCATGTGCCATACAAACCTTGAGCCTAATCAACCACTATGGTGCAGGGCTTATACAGGCTGAGCATTGTGACACCCGGTGCTGTGGCTCCTTTGTCCTCTTGTGGATCTAATCCTCAACACCTGTACATTATGTAACAATGAGAACAAATCACATGTTCATTTAATTACAACACGTGCCCATAATTTCAATCGGCATAGGCTGTTAGTGTTCAGTCCAAGGTTTGGCGTGCTGTTAAGTATGGAGCTGAAAAACATGCCATGGATTTTTACATTCAGAAATATGTGGTATGTGTGCAGCTTTTAATAAATATTTTGTGGAAGTAGAACTCACTGGTATAACCATTTCTTTTTCTTGATCACAGAGCTGTATTAAAACATACAAACCCTCTCATTTTCAACATGCATATTACAGTCATATAACTTGACCCTTCCCTCATCCTGCTGTATGCTTTCTCTTTCTTCTGAAAGCATATGAATTTCCAGATTATGAAGGGAAAATTTAGCAACAGCAACTGCTGTGATCCTGTGGATTCTGTCAAACGGCACCTATGCCACCGGATTTACACTTCAGATTTCTCACCTGTGTCCTTGTTGCCATGTAACCATTTCCCATCCTGTGAGACATAATGGACTGACCCTGCAAACCCAACAGGGCCAGACCTCATGCTGACTTCAGTGGCTCCAGCCTTTATTTCATCAATTGATCTGAAAGGCAATAACAGAAAGGATCATCGTGATCTGACACCATTATCCTTAGGTGTGGAGTTCAGATTTTGCCAATTTTTATTGGCCTCCAGTAGAACATAAGCAAGGGTCTCCCACACTATGTCAGAAAAATTGCTCCCAAACACATAAGCTTTTTTTCCTAGAGTGGTGTTTTTCAGACATAATGCCATGACTCTTGTCTAGGTGGGCAGAGAATAACAGACCTCCTTCAGCACCCTCCTTTCTGATAGTCCTTTCCAGTTGTTACTCTGCTGGGTAAGATTTTAAAAACATGGCTTTATGAATCTCCTATAAGCAGAATTTGGTGCAGTGATGCCCATTTGAATCAGCAGACAGCCTGAAAAAATTGGTCCTATGAGAAGCAGATTGTTCATTCTCTGCAAGAAGTGCCCTGAGCACCTTCCTTATGTAGCAGAGCACTTAGTCGGGGTAAATACACCCCCAGGGTACCGTTTCACATTACAATTAAACTAAACTGAGGGCTTGCCTCCAGTAAAAGCAGGAGTGTCAGTCACTTTCCCACCTACTTTGTTCCTTCCTCTTCTGTGTCTGTTCCCAAATGCTCGACGTTTTCTTCCTTTACCCCACTCTGACACTCATGTGATCATACAAGAAACTGAGTCAATATGCTAACCTTGCAAAAATTTAATATTTTTGAGTCATTTTTGCTAGGGTTTTTTTTTTTTTCCTGCAGTTTTAATGAATTAAATTAGTCTCTTCAGCCATCCACTGAGCACTGGCTTGGTCTGGTAGCAGGCCCCAGCTGGATTTCAGTCCTAGTGAGTGTGCAGGGAAAGCAGGGGTGCAGTGCAGGGCAGTGGGACTCCACTGAGGTAACAAGGAGCCAGTACCTCTGTCACCACCACCCCCAAGTGTGAAGCCGAAGGCAAAACTTCTGGAGTGTTAGACATCACCTGCAGTTCAGCTTCTGCTGTCCTCTCCCCTCGAATTCCCCTCAAACTTGCTGAATCCTCCATTTTCTGGTTCCAGGAGAAGGTTGATTGGATTATGAATATGCAGAATGTACACTTGAAAAGACACACAAGGGAGCATCATAAACCCTCTGCCCTTTGTACATTTCTAAGGTAGTCATAACTGTACCCAAACCCTAGAAGCCATACCATGCAACAGACTTAGACAAGCAGTTACCTGTAACTCCAAATCAGGCCAGCACTTTGAGCAGTGCAAATTTTTGATCTGCAAATTTTAAAACTGAAAACTTTTTTAGGCATGTTCACGTTTCCTAAACAAAACTCGTTTACATTCTCAGGGCTGATCTTAAACTGCAAGCTGGCTCACTTGATTTGTTATGTGCCCAGTAGCTATTGACAAAGATATTACTCCCTGTTCTAGTCTTCTTTTTTCCCCGAGAAATCTTCCTTATCTTCTTGTGTCTTTCACAAGTACTATTTTCCATAATCTATCAGATTTCATATTATCAGATTGTTTGAAGATGTATGTTCACATTTCTTTGCTTGCTTAGCAGTATGTACACATTGGAGACCTCAGTTAGATTTATATGACAAAGGAAGTGACAGGATTTCTTTGATAAAGCTAAGCAAGGAGTCTAAAATGTTGGACTTCTGGAAGTTGTAGGTGGAAATTAGTGGTTAGGATTTATCTTCCACCACTGACACAACAGATACACAGTGTCATTTACCCTTATAAGCCAGTGAGTACAATCAGGGATTTCCTGTGGGGACTAAGGTAATTCAAATGCCATGTTCAAAAGCTAAAATTGGTGTCCATCAATAATTTTGCCTCATATTTGAGAGCCATCCTGACTTTTCTGTGGGACAACATCCTGTCGTAGAAAACAGGACTAAAAATGGTACCTCATTAAGTCCTTCTTATTTCTGAGTAGAATTCAGTCTTAGTTCTAGATGATTATACACGTATACATAACATAAAAAATAATTATGGATAGGACGTTATTATAAATACAGAGAAGTATTTGCAAATTTAGTTGTTCATTGGAAGTTATAGGTATTTAAATAAATAATTAGGGAGTAGATACATATATGATCTTTTTACTGAGAATAAGAACTTAATTTCCTACATCTCACAGTTACCAGATGTCCAGTTTTTGCAGTGGCATATCTTCTCTTGGTTGAAGTTTCATCTTGAGCAACTTTTTTACAGACCATGTGAGAAAAACTGCCTCACCTGCATGGCACTGAAGTCTGTGCTCTTGAGTGCTGTAGGTTTACTGACAGCAGTATTGCAGATAAGCAGTAGAATATCCACAGTGTGGTTTTATGGCAAGTGCTATGGCCAAAGGTGTTTTCATTGCCATACAGCTACTACATACAGCTCCTTCAAATCAAGCCATCCAACTGTTTGTTCAGCATCATCTGCTGCTGTGGTGCAAGTTTTCTAACACCATTAGCAATTTCTTACTAAACAAACTGAAAGCAGACATTAAAATGTACTATTTTCCAATTTGGTTTTGAAACCCATCTGATCATCTGCTCTTTAGGGCCAGCAAAGTCTTTTATGATATAGTAATATGTTTTGTAATATAAAGAAATACATGTGAAAATATGTGAACAATTTATAGCATCACAAACTCTATTTATCATAACATTACCTAATCTCAGAAAACTTAACTGTCTTTGAAGTTGTCTTGAAAACCATCATCAGGAATCATAGGTCCTAGGTTGTGGAAATCCAGGAACCATGGAAAATGCAAGAAAGAGTAAGCAAATGACTCTCAACTTCTGGTATGCTCTGAGTTCACCAGATTGGTCTGCCTGTTCAAAGAAGTTTAAAAAGGGTCAGATTTGGCCATCTGGGAATCCCTGCTATCCTGTCCATATAGTTTAACAGGTGGAAGGATTGCTCAGTTCTTCACTCCTCTGCTAGGAAGTGGGCAATACTTGGAGGGATCCAGGGGGTGCTCATGGGGCTGGACCAGTTCCAGCACTCTGAAACTGCAACAAATAGGGAAAGGAAGAGGCATTTACAAATTCAGTCTTTAACCTCTGTGCAGTGGAGAGAAATAGCTTCCTTGAAGAAACATAGAGGGCAGCTGAACTAGGCTCCTGCTTTCAATATCCTTTCAGTGATTCTGATGGGATCTCAGGGAGATAGTTTAACTGGTCCTCTCTAATACACTGTTATAAATAATGATAAAAATCATGCTCATTTGCTCCCTAATTTAATATGAAATTTCTACCAAAATGCATAAAGCTCATAACCACCATTGTAGTTCTATTTTTATGATTCATGCCCCGTTCACTCATGTAGAGGGAGAGGGAGAGAGACAAAGGGAAATCAAGTTAATACTGAGGAAATGTGTCAAGCCCTCGGAAGTTTTCAAGGTCAACAACATCAAAAAGTGTGCATGAAATCTGAAAATTCAGCAAGTAAAATGACCTCACATTTATAAGAACTCGGGTAGAAGAATATGGCTTTGCATTTGCCCTACTTCTGTTCACATTTCCTGTAGTTTTACTTTGTTGTTCTTAATAATAAGAGATTATTGGAGCAAATAAGCAACACAAATTTACACCTCCATCTGTGGCAGGCAACAACTGCTGTGCAACTGAATGGAGAGTTCTCACTCCACGCATTTGAGGACAGTATTTCTAGAGGAATCTCTCAGGACTCAACACTACTCTTCAAAACGAGAAAATTACAGCAAACAGTCACTGACAGGTAAATAGCAACAAAAAGCTTTATAAAGGAGAATTTCCTTAGCACAGGAATATTTAGGGTTTCACGGTTATGTAAAGGACCTTTGCAACATATCACAACACATTTTTGATATTTATAATATTACATAACCAAGGAACTTTAAGCTGTAGTAAAATGCTGTCATAATTTTAATAAGGTTATAATTCCAATGGAATATATTTTAAACCCATTAAAAAAGTAATACATGATATTTTTTAGCACATTTTCTATCCATTTTAAAACTTGATTCATGGAAATTAAAAAATCTCTCAGAATTTTAGATTCCTTTGGATGCAATTTTGCACGTCTGTTTTGAGGGAAATTTCAAAATTTTCAAGGCTTTCATGTAAAAAGCCTGATCTACAGGGACTCTACTACCCAAAAATTAGTAAAGCATGTGTCTTCTGTGCTGTGCATTTTTCCCTTTCTTGAAAATACAGCGGCTGTCTGCCATGACAGTTACAAATCTGTCAGATTATGTAAACTGGGGAAAACCCAAAGAAGATGGTATTAAAAGGGATGCCTACAGTTTCTGAGAATTTGAGCTGCTCCTTCTGTCTCCCTGTGTTTTTGGGCTTTTCCTGCACAGTAAGGACTTGAGAAGCATTGGTCTTCAGTTGTAGAGATGGTAAAAAAGGCTCCTTAGACAGGTAGGAATGACATTGCTATCTGTGGAAACTCTGGTTTCCTTAGGCTACAGGCTTAGTAGCTTCTCCTGGTCCTTAGCAAACAAACTTCTAGAGAACAAGGTAGCTTTATATTGAAATGTTGCCTGTATTTCAAAAGAGGTTTACCAAATATACATGCCCCTATATAGTTAATCTTATTTACAAGTAATTTTTCAGGAAGAAAATTCTGAAGGTGCTCACCATCTCTCTTCAGACCTGTGACACTGCAGTTAGTTGGGCTCCACCAAAAGAGTGACTGAGCAGTCGGATAAAAATAAACTGCTGGTTCACATGTCATTCATGCTCACACAGAAGGATTCAGGACATGCTGACTGAGCAGTGTTTGATCATTTAAAGTGGCCCTTTTGTGTTATTTTATTAACTACTCCACTGATAATGACTATGACTACTGAGTGTCAAAAATTGCAGAGGTTTAGGTCTAGGCTAATATTCCTACATTATCTGTCCTTTGTGCCTATCAAGGTTTTTATTCCTTTTATCCTCTAGGGAACACGAAAACCTGTTCTAGTTCCAATAATATTTAACTTAATACAATTTCCAGGGTCATTTTTAACAAGCTCTTCTACCATAACTAGGGCAGGGACTAAATGTGTTTACATTGTTGATATATTTTGCTGTTGGACTGTGATCAGGTGCTCATGCCAGTTTCATTAGCTTTTTTGGCAGTTTTTTATGCATAAGATTAAAAACTGCAGCTAAATAATTTTCAGTGTCTAGAAGCAGTGGTAGGAATTGAATTTTAGGGGTTTATTTTACACCTGCTGGAGAGACAGAAAACATGGTGGTACACCATGGCTTATGCAGTTCAAGGAGGTCCTAACAGTCCTTTAATGTGAATTTTTGCCATTGTCTCCTTCTCAACATGTTTGGTCTGCAGGGTAAATACAGGAACATTGTGAGTTGGTGATAACTACATGGAGCCATGTTACCAGACTAGCTCTTGCATCTCCATGTTAGCAGTGATGAAGAGGTATGTTTCTCTCTAGGCCAATGACTATTTTAACTTCTGGCTCTGACTAAGCCAATGGAGCAGGAGTTAACACCCAGAGCTATGGAAGGCAGATTTGAGGTGCTCCTGCCATGATGTGTGTTAGAAAATACAGAGCCTCTGAGTTTGATTACTCCAATTGTCTCTTTTCAAACCATCTGCTCTAGACTGCCTTTCAGACAGACACCTTCTGAACACAGAAGGTTCAGTTTATGTCCATAACACCCAGTAACAGCATGGACTGAAGGGATAGCTGAGTTGGAACTGTAAAATGTGCATGACAAAAAATTGTAGAGTAGTTTGCAATTTTTCTCCTGGGTAATACCCAAAGGAGGTGTAGCTAGATGGGTGCTAGCTTTAGCATTAACATGCTTACCACCCCAATGCAGACACCCAGAAAGACAGACTGCTTCCTGGACAGATGGCCACCAGTCAGACAAGAGAAGTTTTAATAATCTGTTCTTTGATCTCTCTGAGGTGTCCAAGATTTCTACTGCTTTCTAGCTTGGATCACAATTTAAATAATGATAACATTTTTCTCTTGAGTCCTTCAATTACTAACTTCTAGAATTTCAACCATTTCATTTCTGTCAGTGGGGTTTTTGTTTGTTTGTTTGTTTGTTTGTTTGTTTTTGTTTGTTTGTTTTTGTTTTTTTTTAAATCTTTCTTTATTTTACAGCTTTAGCATATAAAGTACCTAATAGTTCAACATTTTTTAAAGGACAAGTAGAGCAATGTCACACATTTGTGAATACAAAAATGGATGGTGGTTCATAGACATGTACAGCTCAGGATACAGCTCTTTTACTCAGCAGATATTTTCACTCAAGTTCAGGAAACTTCCAGGTTGACCTTTTTATCATAAATAAGAGCATTGCTGATGTTGCTGTTCTTCCCCTGCTCCTGTTCAGTCCTGGATGCCCATCTGGTGTCTCTGGGCAAGGAGAGCTAAGATATGGTTGGTGTGGCCAAATTTAGGGATGTAATACTCAGGGTCAGATTGTTATGGCAGGTACTGGTGGCATAGTGAGGAGTACTGGAGAGATTCTGTGTGTATAGTCTTCAGGAGAGGACCACACCATGTTCATGTCTCGCCTTATAGGGCAGGTTCATATTGTCGGGTAGATTCCTATATACAGGACAGAACTGGTGACTTACCTTCACATCACAAAGGTAGTCAGTTGCAATGGTCTGTTCACCAGATGTAGTTTAGGCACCCCTTATAAGATCAAATTTACCTAAAATAGCTTCTGCTTTTTATGTGGGAATGGCTGGCACGATCACCATCTCTGTGCCATCTCTCCTTTTTTTCTGCATAGTATCTGAAATCAAATAGCTGATTGACCACTTCTGTCAAGTCTTTTCTTTTGGGGATGAAATAACATTTCTCATGGAAGGTACTTGCTATGGGAATTGTCATCTCCTCTGATTTGTAGCTCTTATTTGTAGCTTAGCTAAAAGTCACATTTACTTACTCTAGGCCTTCCTTAGAGCTAGCCTGGGCAAACAGCCATAGAAGAAAGAAAGATAGAACCAGACTGGTTTGTTTTGTGCCAATTTTTTGATAGAGGTTATTCTGGAGTCTTGATAACTGCAGAAGTCATAAAGAGTGCAATAGTCAGTGTGATACTAAAAAAACCAAAATTGATAGCCTATTTTTTGAGACAGTCTGAAGTTCACTTCAGGACAAAAAAGAGCTGGTGATCACTCTACAGCAACAAGTGTTATGTGATGGCACCAGTTGCATAAAAGCTTTCAAGTGTAAATCTCTTTAAAGACTTTCCATATGAAGAAAATGTCATTTGGGAGACCTGGGTAAGGGACATGAACAGCCCTGTGGAGTGTAGTCACTGACTTCATTCGGTGAGCTGGATGGCTTCCCAGCTATCAGCAATTCCACTGTGGCCTGAGAGAAAAACTGAAAGACAGAAGTTGCTATGTTTGCTATAAGCCAAACACAGACTGAGCCACTAGAGCAACAAGGGGATCTTTAAAGGGTTGTTTCTCTAGCTCCTAGACAAATAAAAAGCTTGAGATTCACTCAGAAGTTTCAACTCCAGTGTTCCACCTCCACTTTCCAGGTCTGCCAAGATTTTTTAAATTGACCTGACAAATAGAATTGAATGACTGCCTCTTCCAACAGCAGATGGGCAGTCAAAGGCTGCTGGGAAAACAGTCCTCTGGCAGCAAAAAGACATTTCTGACTCAGAAATTATCAGTTTAAGTATAAGCATCAATAATTATCACTGAAGAGTCTGTAGGAACTAAAAGCAAGGGCCATAATTCTGGCAAATCTTAGAGACATCAGATCTTTCAAGAATTAATGATGGGTTTTATTTTTGTACCTTTTCACTGAAATCTTCTGCATATTTTTATTCGTTGTACTGTGCCTGTACACTCCTTGTAGCATTTTGATATGGTAACCAGGTAAATTCCATCTGACACTCAAATCTTCATACCAGTGGTCTCTAAGGACCTATAGAGAATGAGATATTAGGATATAATATAACACAGTTTCTTGAAATATCATACTGTTTTCATACTAAATGCAGAAATTCTCCATTTCCAAGTTGTGTAATACAACAGCTTAGAAAACAATTTTATATGCAATACACAGTAACTTTTGGCTATTATAAATCAGCATATCCCAGTGAAGCCAATGGAGTTATGCCACTTAACAGTAGTTAAGTGTACTGGTCTGAAATTGAATATTTGTTCTTTAAGAATTACATGCATTCTTACAACACAGTCCAGCAACCTGTGTCTCTCCTGACACTCACATGGCCCCATGTGCCATCTAGTGGAAAAGGTCAACCTTAAAAGATACAGACAACCTGAGCTAGGAGGGTTTATAATGGAAAATGAAGTGGAAAAGAAATACTAAGGAAAAAAGGGGTCTTCTATTCTGAAGAGCAACATACTTTCAAATGCTTTCAGTAATACAACTAGGTAGATAGGGATAATAGGACAGTTTGGAATTTGTATTAAAATTATTTCCGATATAAACAAATGCTTTTGAATCTTTAACTGCATAGAAATCAATATTGTCTGAGGGAAAAAAGGCCATATTTTTCTCATTTTAGTGATTAGTCTTGATTTCATATAGGCAATCTGGAGAAGGACAAGAAAGATAAGGCATAAAAATAAAAAAGTACATGTGGAACTCAGAATTTGAAGGAAGTAGTAAAAGCAGTTCTTAGAATTGATATCAATTTTTCTGCTGTCTGAAATGCTAATGTACAAGAAATAAGTGGAATGTAAATATAACAGATTGTACTAAGACTTATTCCATGACTTTAAAAAAACCCAGGTTTCATAAGGTTCTTTTGCTTTCATTTTGTTGCCTCTGTCCAACTAGTCTGCTCTAGAGATTTCTTTTCTCTTTTTTTTTTTTTTTCTCTTGTGGTGGAATATATCTGCTACAACTTCTGTCTTTCTTCAGTGTTTCCTCTCCTCAGGAGCTGCTTACAGCTCGTTTAGCAGATCCACTCTCCCTATCTTAGCCTCATTTCCCTCCTGTCTTAGTCTAATTTTCTTACAGAGTACAGTATGTTTGTGACTTCAGAACTAATTTAACTCTATCATCTAGCAATTCCTAGAGTATTTGTCTTCACAAGTGCTTTTCTGAACCAAGTTTTTCTCAACACTTAAATCATAGCAGCAGTTCTTAACTGCACTAGAAACTCGTGGAATTCTGGTCAAGTCCAGGGAAGTCCCCTCCATGGAGCTGGACACGGCAGCAGTGCTCCTAGCATCATGTGTTTGGAGAAAAGTTTAAAATTCTGCAGCTAAAATTCTTGTTCTGAGACCAGACAGGCAAAAACTTGTTGCTGATTAAAACAGAATGAACTAAGATTCCTGCAATTTAAATTTTGGCCAAGATACCAGCGTGTCAAAGTTCAGCACATTCCCTATGCCTTTGCATGCTTGAGTCTTAGATACAAGGTATTGGCTAGGAGAAATAGCCCCATAATCAATACATATTTTTCCTCCTCCTGTTGAAAAATCTCAAGCCTTCTCTACAACTTTGACTGAAAATGAGGGGGAAAAAAAAGGCCAGTAAAAAATGTAAAAAATGTGGGCCTTAACTCTTACCACTTAAAAGATCCATGTGTATTCATTATATGTGTGGCTGCTGCAACTTCAGCAGCAAGGTCAGTTTCGTTACTTTTAACATGCTACAAAAATTGACCTGAAAAATGCAGGCAAAGACACAACAGAAGTCATGCCAGCAGCTTTAATTTCAGCAAACATACTGAGAATTTTGTGAGAAAAAGTGTACTCCTTGATCTAACTGCACAATCCGGTCAAGGAAGTCTCATCATTGCTGATAGGCTTAGAGGTGTGGGAACTTCTCAAAGAAAATATTCCTCAAAATATTTCACAGTGGAAGGAGTCAGACTGCCAAAATACAGAAGCTGCTGACTCCCTCCTCCTGTTTGTCTCTTAATGGATCTCTGACTAGGTGAAGTCATATCTATATGTCTTCATACACTAACATCAAACAGACACTTGCAGAAGAAACTTGTCTTCTGATTTCACTGCATTTCATTGCCTTCTGATCCAAGACAGGGCTTCCACCAATAAAGAATATCACACCATGAATGAATTTTTCTGGAAGAAAAAACATGACTGGAAAGTGTAGAATTTAAGTTATTCTAATTGCATTGCTAAAGCAATTCTACATATTTTCTGGTTCTGCCACTCACTGCTTTAAAGGCATAGCTTTTTTATGAGCATACTTCAAATCTTTGAAATGTGTGTAGACACTGGAAATGTAATCCTGAGCTGTGGAGATTCAGTGAGTGTGGCTATGTTAGTATTCACTGGGAGACCTGAGTGATGATGAAGAGGAATTAGAGAACTACAGAATTAACTTTCCCCAAGTGCATGTAGTTGGTGCCAAGGGAGCAAGACCTTCCATCTTCCAACAAATTGGTCATAGGTGTGTTTTCTACATGTGTGTATGCACACAAGTGTATCTATATCTCTATCTCTATATCTCTCTATCTCTATCTCTATCTCTATCTCTATCTCTATCTCTATCTCTATCACTATCTCTATCTCTATCTCTATCTCTATCTCTATCTCTATCTCTATCTCTATCTTCATCTCTCTCTCTCTATATATATATATACATAGATAGATAGATATAGATATAGATATAGATATAGATATAGATATAGATATAGATATAGATATAGATATAGATATAGATATAGATATATATTTTATATATATATATCACACTTGCAGAGATTTCTCAGGTTATTCCAAAAGAGTGTCCCAAAGAAAACATGCACATAAAATATGGTGTATTCCTTTCCCTGCATAAATTGTTGGTACTTGATGTTCACTTCTAATCCTAAAATCAGGAGGAACTTAGTACTAAAAGTACTCGTGCTCATGAGAGTGGGCAAGATTCTAGCCCATCCTGCAACAAAGAAAAAGCATGAAATAAATCAGAAATAGCTACATTAATTTTGGATAAAGTAATTAAAATATAAAGTGTATTAATATTATGTTATAATTTTTTTGGCATGAATTTATTAAAACACACTTCAGCATTCAGAGCTGAATAAAAGCTAATTTGCAACTGGTTGTAATGGGCTTGCAATCAGCTTTAGTATTAGAAGAAAGTTCAAATACAGTAGAAAGGAAATGCAATACAATAAAGCTGTGACTCAGGGGGATGATTGGGATAATGAAATGCATTTCATTGAATTCTGATGGGTAAAGTGTTATTACAGAGGAGCTTATAAACGAGGGGAATTTGCCACAATAGCACTATACTGTCACCGTGACTTTTATTACTATAGAAATTATTTCAAAGTGTGAAAAGTACTGTACTTGGTGTTCTAATAACGAATCTAAAGTGACTGTCTCTCTTTCACTGAGCTTTGTTGTTCATCAGTATCAGAAGTATAGACTCTGTGTCTGCTCGGTGACAGAACTGCTAATGCTCTGCTCATCTTGTCAGTTGTGAGTCTCCTCTGTGCTCAGACCGCAGAGCAGACACTCTGCACATCCATTAATATAAAATCCAGGGAGGCTGAGGAAGTTTGCTGTTTTGCCTGCTCTGTGGGGGCCTCCTGTGGCCTGAATTAGATGGCTCCTTCTCTCACAGCAAGGCAAAAATAACTCTTGAGTTATGATTTGTGAAAACAGCAGGGCTCATGCCAAGATCAGAGAGCTGTCGTTTGCTCCATGTGTTCTTGGAAACATCACAAGTATTATTTTATTAACTTTTAATTTCTATATAGTTTCCTTTATGCAAATATATACTTTCTTTTTGAAATTTTCATCATTTTATAAACCCATAATTTGAGTTACCTCAAAATGGTAATTAAAAACACACAAATTTTAAACTTGTATAACTTTTTGATAGATTTCTTTTCCACTCAACCACTTAATCAAAATGTATTAGAGACTGTGGATCGTGGAGCAATTACATAATTTCTTTAATTTCCCAAGTCTGTGTAGATAATTTTACAAAATTCCTTAGATACATTTAGTTTCAAAGAAAAACTGTGAATCTTTGCAACTTATGGAATATTGTTTTAGAATTTCTGCGGATGGTGCTGAAGAAAAGAGGTTAGGGTGAGGAGATGATCTGTAGCGCATCCTTTAAATATATTTAAGAAAGCATTGAAATAATTTTGCATCTTATAAAACATAAGATATTATCAGTGGCTGATTAATTGTAAACAGAATATCTTTTTTCATCTTTTGTTCTCCTTTGACTTTATTCTGGGTGGGGTTTTGCTTGTCTCTTAGAGGGTCATGTTTTCTTAGCACACAACATGTTTGGGGCATTACCACAGTATAAGAATATGTTTCAGTATTATTATTCTGCTTGCAGCATATCTGACTTAAGATGTCTTAACCAATTTCCCAGTCACTGGTGATAATTTCTGGTTCTGCTCCAAGAAGTTATCACACACACCTCCTCTTTGTGCCATTTGCACAGTTTTTGTGATCTGGGAAACACCGCTTTTCAAAAAAATTCTTGTTATTTCTTGGGAAAGAGCCATGCAAAGATCTGGTAGATGGTGCAGCCATTCCATCAAGAAGCACAACTCAAGAATAGTGATCTCTTGCAAAAAGTGAGAAATGAGCACCTCCAAGGTGAGGAGGAAACTCTTAAATCACACCTGCTGCTGAAAGTGAACTCACATTCATTAGTCCTAGTCTGTTTGCAGTTCATAAATGTTTGTCTTTCATAAATTATTAAATATCTTGCCCCACAGCATGATTTGTAACACCTAATGACAGCTCATATTTTACCGGAGCAGTCTGTGAAACATGTTGAATTCATGCCCTCTGTAAGTTATTTGCATCACATGTCTCCTTATTCTTTCTCACATCTGTTGAGGGCACATAACAGAAAGGGAACATAAGCCCCAGAGAAGGAGCACATGAGCTTCACAGCAGGAGATATTCCAACTGCCAACAAAATAAATCATATTACAGGAGGTAAATGTGAAGCCAATGAAAGAACCACTTGAGATGCTACTTTGAGTGGAACTGCTCTCATTAATTGTGTTTGCAGGCATTACCATGTCAGGCAACCTTATCAAGGGAAAAACAAGGAGCATAAAAACAGATGTGAGAGACCACAAAATGCTATGTGTTATATAAAACTAGTCTTGAGTCCATAACTCAGGGTTACTCAATAATAGGCAGTGCCTTTCCCATGTGGAGTGAAGAAGAAGAGGGGAAAAAAAAACCCACCTTGTTCCTGCCCAAGAAATATTATTCGTATTGTGTGTGGATGTGTGAGAGCAAGGGTCATCCATTTCTCAGCTACAATCAGCCTTTGGAAAGCATCAGACTCACACAGCAGGTAGCAGGTTTCAGCAATCACCATGCATCATGTGGGACTGGCTGTCAGTGGAGTGCAGGAAAGCAGAAGAAACAAGCATACAGGGAGGTCAGCTTGCTGCCTTGCTGTCTTTAGTTCCTCCCTCCCTCCCACTCAGCCTCCTCTCCTGTCTGATCAAGCTCTACAGTTGATGTGCCAGAGCATAACAGTGCAGTTCAAATGCATTCAGTAAACAAAACTGGCCTAAAAAAATTATGGATGTTCAACAATCTAATACTTCTCTAAGGCCAAGGTTCACAACCTACCATGGGTTTGTTTTGTACATCTATTTGAAGCATGCTCTAAGCAAGTAGCAGCTTGCTGCCTATTGGGAAACAAACAGTTTCCAGTGCTCACTAAAGTGGAGCTGTCTGAATTCAGTCTTTAATTAGTGATAGACTAGTCTGCATTATGTACCATGCTCTGGGTTAATGTCTCTTTGTTCTAACTTGAGAGGAGTGATAGGTGTGATTGCAGGCTATCAATAATCAGATAAAACAGTTAAGCAGATGTACTAATGGAGAAGTCAGAGGACAAAGCTTCACCAACATTACTTTGATTACTCCTGACTCGAAGGCTCTGAGCCAAAGGGATTTCAAGGGGGCTAATGTGAGGATCTGCCCCTTTGCTAACCTTCCACAATGTAGTATGTCAGAATCTCTCCCTGGTAATCTTCCCATGGGAGATCTACATCTTCACTGCTTCCAGACTCATTCTTTTCCCTTTGGAACTCCATGATCCTTCTTTACCCCTTATCTGATCCAGTATTTATTAAAGAAAAGTTTCATCAGAGATTAAACCTTATCTTTCTTCCTCTCTATTATTTTCTCACTATTAGAGATACCCTCTAAATATCACCATGTCAGTCTAAGAGAAGGATTAGGGAGTAAAAAATATACAAGTGTGAAAGGATTAGGTGAAGAGAGCCAAAGCAGCCCACATCGTTGCAGATACGGTGTTATTGGCACCTTTAATTTCAGTACTGCCAGTGTCACTCTTCCTTACAGCTGCAGCAAGATCATAATAATAGTATATGGATGTCATTAGTACAAAGCAAAACAACAGCTTTGCAATACAGAGCCATAAGCTAAGTAACATCCGCATACATAGCGACAAATGATCTGAATGTGATCTGTCACTTTTCGAATTGCGCTTTACGTAAGAGCCGAGCTTAATTACTTCTAAGAGAGCAGCGAGGCAGAGCCTTTCCAATGACGGGCACGGGCCGCTGGCAAAGAGCTCGGAGCAG
>VXBR01004747.1:0-74911 GCA_013400215.1 Cisticola juncidis | reverse complement strand
ATCCCACCCGCTCCCGCCCACCGCTGGCAGCTCCCTGCCGTCCCCAGGTGTCCCCTCCCGGCTCTCTGCGCTCTCCCCGCCTGGCCCGCCGGGGCTGGGCACGGTCGGGCCTGCGGCTCACACGGTGCCGAACGCGCCGGTGCCGCCCATCGGGCTTGAGGCGGCAGCGGCCGAGAGCGCCTCGGGTGGAATTCCAGCAGAGACTAACGTGAGGGGTCCCGGGCTGTTCTCTACGCCTAAAGAATGTTAAGAATGGTCAGATTGGTGGTGAAAATCGTCCCGCACAAAGCTGCATCTCTCTCGAGATCAGGTAGATGTGTTTTGATGCATCAGTCACTGGGAGTGCTTTTCTTGGAAGTTGAAAGCCACATGTTAAAGGAAACAGTGAGTGATGCACTTGTAGAATGATGTAATAGAACACCATGTGATGTTGACTTTTTTTTCTCTTTAACTGTCTGAAAACCTTCACAACTTACTGCAAAGGCACACACAGAACAGTAACTAACTAAACAAAGATCTCTTATAACTCCATGACAGAACGACTACCAGGAAAACTCCAACACCAGAAAAAGGCCTCCATGGCAAGCACATCCCTCTCGAATATTATTATTATGTTTATTTTTTTTAATTACATGGAATTTTTTCTTGGTTTCAGGTCAAAGGAACTAGCCAGAAGGGGTTTTAATTTAACATCTCAGATAGAAGCTGGCATCTAACCAGCAGTCTGAATCAGCAAAGTGTTAAAGCTTCAGTGCTTTCCAGAAACAGGAGGGGCTTAAGCAGATGTTTAAAGCTAAATATGTCTGTACGGGCTTTGCTGTGTTTGAGAGCAGGAAAGCACAGAAATGTCAGCCCTGGGCTTGCATCTCCACCTTGACAAGTGTGAGAGGAGTGTTACCCACTGAGTTCAGTATTTTACAGGCCAATCCAATAGGAGCACTGAATGCCTGTGTAAATGCACATACATAAATCATTTAGGCACATGCATAAATCCCATAGGTTTAACTGTGGAGGTATGACAGTAATACCACAAGTGAAAAGAAAGTTTTCTTTCCCACATTCAAAACGTTAAAGGGATAGTTTTCAGTATGAAAAATAAGGGTACCAGGAGAATCCGAGATTCCCCACTTCAACTCAGAAAGAATAAAATGTGTCTTTAATACGTTTTAGTGTTGTGATCATTATGTGATTATGTCGGTTAGTTCTAATAGAGGCAGGATGAAAAAATGGCAGCTTTCTTAAATGAATTTTTCTATGACAAATTGTTGTTAGATGCAGTTCTGAGAGGTGTTCAGGATCATCCCCTTTTTCTGAAAACAAAAAGAATCCTCTGTTTTATGAGACATATATCAGGATCAGGGGAGGAGAACTGGAGGCTTAACCAGATATTCAGATCAATAGACACATTCAGTGGATTTACACAAGTTAAAGAAGGAACTTGGTATCTTGAGGAAAATGGATCAGTACTGCCAGTTGTCATCATGCCAGCTCATCACTCTTCCTCCAAAATTGAAATGCTTTGTCTATTCTAGAGAGATTTTCTGGAGGAGGAAACTTTTCTTTTCCTCTAATAGTAAATGATACCCCTGAAAAAATGGGTAATTAATCAAGCCTATATAGCTGGGATACTGTATCATAATAAGATTGATTGATCACAGGGTGTACTATGATGGAGACAGGTAAAAGAAATAAATTACTGACCTGAGCATACTAGGAAGTTTCGATGTACTGTGTTTGATGTATTGGGAAACCTTGTCACACTTCTAGTGAAAAAGGAAAAAAAAAAAATCCCCATAGGGAAAAAATGCACTATAGAGAAGAAAAAGATCTAAAAAATGACTTTTTTTCCTTGCCTATAGAGACTGATGTAGGAGGTAGCAATTTGTTTAATAAGGTGTGACATATTTCCAGACCTAGCTCTTAGTAACTGAGAAACATAAATTATCAATATTTCCTAATCTTCCAGTAATTAATGGCATTCTAAATGGCAGGTTTTGGAGAAGCGTTTCCTAGAAAAATGTAGTGGAGTTTTTAAATGAAATATTTGGTGAGATGACAAAAGAAATTGAAAAAAATTTCTATGAAGAATGGAAGTGAATAGCAACAAGCTGAAGAAAGATTTTAGCACTGTAATTGTCCTAAAATTAAGAGAGGTAAGATATAAAGAAAATCAGAGGCAATACTTCAGTATTTACTGAAGTAAATGCTGATTTACTTAATGGTAAATCAAAAGAGATTTACCATGAAGAAAGAGGAGCTTTTCAGGTAACAAACATCAAAAGCATACACAGGTTTAGCAATCCTGTGCACACTTAGCACAATTTAGAAAGTGTAAAGTTGTACTAAGGGAACATACAGTAAAAATAACACCAGCATAAGGTATTCTCCTACTGCCAGATCTGCTAAGCAAATAGGAACTTCATTTTGCACCAGCTGCAGCGTCCAAGTGGTCTACAAATGTGCCATATGGTCTGCAATACATAGATTGGTGCTCTAATTCTATGGCTGCTCCCCACTGTACCCAAGTATGTAGGACATATGCTACACTCCATTACTTAATTGTGCATTACCTTGCATCTGTAGGAAAAATTTACAAATTTCTGAAACTTTTCTTCAATTTAAAGGATTAAATTTTCTGAATTTTCTGTGGAAACACATTTGGATTCTAGTTAAACATTGCAAGGCATCAAGTCTTTGTTGCATGCCTCGTGTTATTTTTATTGAATCAGGCATGTGAATCCACAAGCAGGTTTCTTTGCTTTGGCTGTTGTGCTATGCTAGGATCTGTTTCTGGATGGGGTAGAAATGTCTCAGTGGAATTAACAGATGTTTTCAGGGGGATTATACATACATCAAAGACAAGAAAGAGTGAAACACTCAAGCACTGAAGAAGTTCAACAGGCAAGTTCAATAGGCAGTACTTAGATTAGGGTAGTTTGTACATCAGGCTAATCTTTAGTAGGATACACTGATATTCATATAATAAAAAAGGATTTGGTGAAAAGTTCTTGAAATCAACAAAAGTAATGACTAAAGAATTCCACAGTCCTCTATGTTGCTCATAATTCTGCTGATTGGTGAACTCTTTATGTTGAGATTTTTAGAGCAGTATAATAACTGCATAAATGTTTTAGATACTATCTTTTAGGTGTTAATGGATCGCTCATAGTTATGTAATTGTCCCTTCTTCCAAAACCTGTACAGTAAAATGTTTGACTTTTTTTTCAGTGTATTTTAGTCTCAAAGATTTAAAATTTCATAAGATACTGGGCATCATTTTTTTCTACATACTGAAAAGTCTGATTTTTTTTAAGGAATCCTTATTTTAATCCACAGAGTTAAAGTATTAGAGGCTACATAGTTCTTATTTTTATGAATTTTGTGTACAGGAAAAGTCAGGTTGTGAGCTCAATAAGCTTCTTGTGGACAATCACATTCAGCAGAGGCTTTGTTGTGTCAGTGACTTATAGTTTCCACCCTGATCATACCATCTCCTAGATGGCAAATGAACAGATTCAGCAGAGAAAAACCTCTTTAAAAATAGCTTATCTTTTAAACTCCGTTATTATAACAAAGTAATGTCTAAATTAGCATTCTCTAACATGACTTTAAATATGAGAATATCAGTATAGCAATGTAAAAGTCCTCAAAATAGCTCTGTCTGCTTTGGCATTAACTACTGTGAAAAACCCAGTCTGTGCCAGCTGCACCCTGGAATAAAAACCCATCTTTCCTCTCTCTCATCCACCTTTTTTACAGGTTTTATGACAAAGATTGATGTCCCTTTTGTATTGCAGCATGCTATCATGCAATATCATGACAACACTGAAATAATCTAGCACATAAAAGTAAATAATGGCTAACAGTATGAACAAATTTACACCTAAACCTACTACCACTTCACATATTGATCTTAGTTAGCGGTTCCTAATAAGGTATTTTCATATACACAGCTAGCAGCCTCTTTAATTGTTGGAAAAGTAACCTGTAGATTTGCAGGAGACAAGATGTACTCTGCTGAAGGAAATTTTCACTTCTTTTTATGTCTATCCTAAACCAAAGCTGTTCTCTGGAAATGTGCATGGCGAGGACAAACTTATGTCAGAATCAGAGCACTGACCTTTGCTTTAATCATATCCAGCATATATTTATAAGCATATATTTACAAGCCTATGAAATTATCTTGAGTTGTCAATAGCATGATGTGACAAAAAGTAAAGAAAAATGAGGGTGTTTGGTGTTGACACACAAATTACTTTGGCCTATAATAGAGTAATTTGACTGAGGTCATCTAGACAATCAGGAGCAGGAGGTAGGAGTTCTGGTTTGTTCTTCCATTATTAGACTTCTGTTTAGCTGTGCATAACTTCCCATTATTAGGACTCATTTTCTAGATGGCTGTTGAAGAAAATGGGGAGCAGCTAAACAGTAACATAGCACGTTTTGCAATGTATGCCACCATATGGAGACAACATAATTCATACCTTAGAAAGCCTGTACTGTCTGATCATCAATAGGATTGCTTTGGTTAGGATTACTTGTGGGGCACAAGGCTGGACAGTTCATCATCAAAACTCATCTTTGTTTTGAATCTCTTAGCATGATTTTAGGTTTGGGTTGGTTTGGTTTGGTTTTAATGGAAGGTTTTGTATTTGGGCATTTATCTGTCTGTCTCTCTCAGGCCTGAATTAAATTGAAACAGTTCTTGAACTGGTCTTTCTAGTTGAAAGGAACCATGATGACAGAAAACTTAGTTCTCATTAGGAATTACAGTGGCTCAGCAGCACAGGTCATTTAAGGATGCTGATGCAGAAACATGGGATTAAATCAATTTTATATTTCCCTTTAATATCCTATCAGAATAATCTTCTTATCCCATATCACTAAATCACATAAGAACCTAAGATGACAGCTAAACACAATTAGAATTTCCTAGAGGATATAATAGGGCATTGGAATATGTATTCAAATAAATATACAGGAAACATGTTCCTCTTTGAAAGGATTCTTTTCTCCAAGTGTCCTGCAGGGATTAAGCAATTATACTAGAAAGCCCTTGGTGTAACTCCCTGTGCAATCAGGACTGTTACTAGGTGGTCTAGAACAATTCAAAGTCATTATGGTTGAGGCCACAGCTTTGAAATATTATGGACATGACATTTAAAATTTAAAATTGGGAAAGAGAGATAATTTTCTAACCCTCTTAAAACTGACTTACTTCATATACATTATGTGACTAATGGAAGAGAGAGGAACCTCTTGGCTCTTGCAGTCCTCCCCTATTTTTAGTAAGTGTGCAGTGCCCTTTACTGTATTTTGATTAGCCATTTTTTGAAAGAAGGGACTGAAACTTTCTCCTATCCATCAAAATAAACATCCATTTTAGGGTGCATTGTTCTGTTAAAAAGGAGATCCTCATAGACATTCATAAGCTTAGAAAGGTAAATTCCATGTTTAATTGTAAAGGTTGTTCAGTTTGCAGTCAGGAATATACCAGGGCTGCCACCAAAAAGATAACAAGTATTTTAGTGTTTTAGTTCTTATTTTTCAAACAGTGATGGTGTTTCCTTTACCAGTGGGTTTAATGCATAATGTTACATTCATGCTCTTTTTGCTGGGTAATATAAATGTTGTATAGGAATGTTAGTCTAACTAAATGAAAAGTATATATATTCAGGGTGCATGTTCATGGTGATACCCATTTCACATCTTAGAGGTTAGGGGAGCACTGATTCATGGTGGTATAATCTATTTTTGATTCCATTGATAGCTGTCAGTAGAAATATTTAACGTAATTTAAACTTTCCAAGCAATCTTTGATAATGGGAAAATTAGTTCCAGAGAAAAGTTAAGGACAAATAATTTAAGTAAAAAGAAAAAAATCCTGTATTGTTTGTTTACTGTTTTAAGTTTATCACAACTTTAACCCACTTGTTCTGCTAATTCATGTCTAATCTCTCCCTGCCACTTGATTCTTTTCTGTCAGGGTCAGGTCCAATAAAACCTTTCATCTCTCTATCTTAGATAAGATGAAGCTATCTAAGACAAAAACTTCCTTCTGAAATCCCCCTTTGCTCAGCTGCCACCTGATGATGGAGGCATAATTCACTCAAGGTCTCACCAGAAGACTTTCCATAAGAAAATTGTTTTATGGAGCACTAGTGTGACTAACACATTTCAGAACCCACCAGCTAATGAGGATTCATTTAGTTACTTCCTCAATCCCACTTCACCCAGGAGAGTTCCAAAGCACCAGGCAGTCTCTTAACTTGGAGGCAGAGGCAGCAAGGAGGAATGTGACTTGTTCTCTCAAGACTCTGAGCTTTCTGCAGGGATTCTGGGTTCTATTCAGGGACCACTGCTGTATTTTATGCAATGCCTGTTTAAAGGAATTACTCAGTAAATTCTCTGCTGATTTGAATTTATTCTGCTGTTATTTTTTTCCATACCATAGGGCAGCACAGTCTTGACATTGGCTAAGCAGAAATGATGGCAGACTTGGAGCTCATAGAAAGAGTATTTGTGGGCCTAAATTTTCAAGACAGCCTACTTGAAAGACTGAGAATTAACTTTTTTTTTTTTTTTTTAATCTTCATTTCTGTTCTTTCCCTCCATAAATTTCAAAAAGGAAAGTGTGCTTACTTAGATTTCATTAGAATTCATTGCTGACCTATGATTTGCTTGATTTGCAGTGGTAGGTGATCCAAGTGTGCCAACACAGAACATTTAGCTAGCCAACAAAGTGGGAACAGGGGAACATGTGAAATACTGAACATGTGAGTAATCTAGCCACAGAATGTCTCCATCACTGAAATCTGACAGGGACTCAGGTCCTTATGAGCTCTGCAGCCACCCCAGGTCCACACCAACTATCTCTTACAATGACTACATTTCAAGCCTACATTTCAAGCATGTTTTTAGAGTTGAAAGCTATCTTTCGACAGTAAAAAAACCTATACAGTAAGTACACAGAGATTGTGCCACTAGGAGATTACTCATTCTTTCAAAGGCAGGAATCACTTTTCTCTCGCAGCCTCCTGCAGTCAGGGGAGTGAGGATGAAGTGTATTTCTAATGAGCCTCTCTCCCCGCGCAGCCCTGCTGCTCATCCGTCTGCACTCGTGACAAGTCCTTAGCGCCGTGTCCGCCCAGAGGGGAGATCCATCCTCATCGGCCAGCGCTGAACGCTGCCCCAGCCCGGGGGATACTGCCCGGGCATGCATCAGCTTCGGCTACCTTTTCCCCCGGTTTATCAAGAGATGGCAGCAAAAAGCCATTTAACCTTTGATCTCGGTCCTCGGGGCCTCGGTGAGTCCCGGGCTCCCGGCAGCGCTGCCCACCCAGGCAGTGCCCCCCGGGCCGCGGCCACCACGGCCGGGATGCCGGCAGGGATGTCCGGCCGGGATGTCCGGCCGGGGATGCCAGCCCAGCTCACACCGCAGCGGGGCACTCACTGCTGCGGAGGATGCCAAACCCGACCGCAGGCGGAGCCAGAGCTGTTCAGGGCCGTCGATCAGACGCATGGATGGGGCTTCCCCTGAGATAGGAAAAGGCGTGTAGGGAGGGGCTGGGCATTAGGTGAAGAGAGAGACTTCTGAAAATGAAGAGAAGCTAAATACACACGTTGAAGAACTGCTCCTCCACCCCTCAAAGGAAAAAAAAAAAAAAAAAAAAAAAAGGCATATGAAAAGTAAATTATTTTAGATGACATAGACCTCACCTTGGGTTCATGGTGGTGGAATTTCCCCTCTAAGAAGGGCTGCAAAATATTCAAAATATCCATGTTGCTATCGTGATGCTATGTCCCAGGTGAGGGATACAGGAATGAACTTTCTAATTCATTGTGACAAGCTGGCAATTTATTTTCTACAGGGACATTTGTAAGAGAAAAAAATTGGTAACATAACATGTCAATAAAGACAGCTAGGAAAAAATATTTTAAAACTAGACATGATCAGTCTAAATATAACACCAGACCCTATTGCAAAATTTTTTTGTTAGCTTTCTTGCTTATGATAGAAACAATTGTCAAAATAATTTGATTTAAACGGGATTTAAAAAAAAATTACAGTGGTCATTAATGAATTAATGACCTCATTATTAATGACATCCTTATTCCAGGATGCTTTCAGAAACTGATTTCAGATAAAGAAGATAAAGTGAGCTGCATTTCAAGTCAAGGCAAGCTCGGGCTCTCATTGTTTCTGCTGACTTTTCAGTGTCAGTGGGAAGCTGTCAACAGGTATGAAAAGACACCAGCTGCTTAAATCATCCAGCAGCTCAATCCTTTTTCAGTTGGACAGAGAAAATAGGAAATGTAGATGGATGGAAATTTGGGATTCAGGAGAATGGGAAGAGCAATATACCATGCAAGATAGACCCACCTTTCTTTCTCTTCTTCCTGTCCTGTGGCATTGTAATTGCATTTTAACCAATATTGGCCAAATTCCATTTTCCTGTCTAGAAATATGAATGGTGATTTTTTTTTCTGCTGGCAAAATAAAATCCCTCCATAATGATTAGTTTTAGCTCACCTGAAATTAGAATTTAGTCTCAGTAGTAACAGGAAGCAACAAATAAATGACTTTTTTTACTATGTGGAAACTTATGCTGTGATTGATAGTTTTATCAAATGTTTGTGTTTCTGTTATGATACAAAAGATAAATCTGGCTCAATAAAATTGGCTATATTCAAAGAATTGTTTCTAAATTAACATCAAGAAATGTGATGCAATTTATTGTTTTAGATTTCTTATATTTACTCTCGCTTTTAAATTTCTTAAATCACTCTAATATCAATCAACAAGATTAGTTTAAGAAAACCTAGTGAAATTAGATTAGCAACAGGACAAGTGAATAAGCATCCCCCCCAAAAGCATATGTTCCATAAGAGGACTGTTTCCTGAGATATGTCTGACATTTAGTGAAAATTATATTATCCTTTTAATTTAATAAATGACATAATGTTTTCTTTTCCTGCCTGCATGCTAGAAATCTAAGAGATATCTGTAATGTGTGAGCTCTGCTGCTTTGGGTCAGTCTCCATGTTTATCTCAGAGCATCCACCAATGATATATTTAATTAGTTGAAGCAGTCTTAAATGCTTTGTGTCAAGACATCACTAATGAAATCACCTCTGAAGGAAATATAAGCTTGACTTCAGACCTCAAATGCCTGACCTTATAGGGTTTTGACCATAAATAGGATTCTAAGGCTTCCAGTGACAACAAATATAAGCATTAAAGGAAATAATTTTGTGAAAAAAGACATCACAGGAAAATTAGCTTTCCTTTGTATCCTTTTTCAGGCTGAGTTTTTTACAGCACTCACTAAGGACTGGCAACCAGCTGAATGATGCTGTATCACTGCATTAAAATTCCAGACACCATGCCACAATCCTACTATCTATGGGTAGAGACACTGCAAAATCTCTCTCTCATCATCCAGATGTCACTCAGCTGAAGAGTAGGGGTCAGCTATTAATAGGTCAATAAGGATTTTGGAGCATAGCATTTGGCAGCTGGCATATAATTTCACAATTTTCCAGACAATTAAAAAATTAGTAGCAGCCCAAGTTATATTGTAAGTATAATATCAAAAAATGACAGAAAGTAAGCAGCTGATTCCTAGGTTGTAACTCTGGAAGTTCAGGACCTCCCTCTCTTTGTCCAGTAGAGTTACTGTGAGTTTTCCCAAAAATCAGTTTTCTTTACTCCACACACGACTTTCCCTCCACTTAAATGTTACAGAGGAACACAAATCTGTGTATGAAATGTGGGTCAATTTAGAACTGCAAGGTAGCGTGGTAACTATTGAGTTTCCTTTCTTGGTGTTATGTTTTTCAGAATAACAGTTTGAAAGAGCACATGAACAGTTTAGGCTGCCATGGATCTAATACTGCAAACGTGTATTGATGACATTCCTGTGGGTAGGACACATCGTTCTTCTCTCAACCAACTACCACCTTTACTGCTGTTGAGCTTTATTACACAGATATAGTGACTGCATTTACGAGTGCAAAGCTGCCATATCAAGTATCATTTGGAATTCAGACCGTTCAGCGATTGAAATTTTGCTTGGAAATAGATATGTCTTAAGAAATGTGGTGTAATGGTAATTTGCAGGAAAGTTAGTAAAAAAATAAGGTACAGAAAATGTTTGGTTTTAATAAGATGGGAAGCCCTAAAGTTTAATGAAAATACTGTCAACTTCATTGGTATTGTTTTCGGCTATGATGCATTCTATGCGACTTCAGAAATACCAAAGATATTCCATGAGTGTCAGAATGTGAGAGGAAATTTCCACAATGCATGTAATCATATATTTCATACTATACTATCAATACAAAATTGAGAACAAATATTTGAAGAGCTAATCATATGGGAATATACACTATGCTTGCCTATATGGTAACTATAGGGTGTCAGCAGTGCAGACATAATTTTAAGATAAAAAGTCAGTATATTCTCAAAAATTTTCAAGAAAAAATTCAGATTTCTCCGAATTCGTCCAGTGAATTTGCTTACTTTACCATACTTGTGTAACAGTTTTTTCTGGAGTAGTTACTATTTCATTTCAAGTAGCAATGGTGTGTGTGGTACCATTAGACTATTGTGGTGGTCCTGAGGTGCTACTGCCTTGTGATTCTGGATAATACTGCAGCTCCTGGTGTCTTTCTTATTTGCTACCAGTCCAAGCCAGGACTGAGAAGAGGCTTCAGCTTAGTTTCTACAGCATACAGCAATACAGTGCCAGGCTGGCCCTTGTCTCTAAAGTTAGGGACTTTCCTGTGTCCCTGTAGATGTGCAGTTCCCACCAGAGCTTTACCAAATTGAGAATTAGAGCAGTAGCAGACTTTTTTATCACATCAGGCTTGGAGGAGTCGTTGCTTTGCCGACAACAGCAGCAACTCCCATCAGATAAGTCTTGCACTACTTCCACCCTTGCCAAAGATGTTTGACTCCCAGTGCTCTGGAACGTTTATCAGCTGCCAACTTTTCGTGTGTTTTGTTGAGGAAGAAGATAATTTCCACTTTTCTTGCTATCCAGCAGAAAAGGATTCAGGATTCATTAGGTCAGAAAAGGAAAAAAAGATTGATTAGGTCAGAAAAGGAAAATAAAATGGTGACTTAAGACATTTGAAACTTTTATATTCTGTGTTCTAAGGACTGAATAAAATATTGAATGTTTGAAGATTAACACCTTGGTTTGTTTTTAAGCACTGTGAAACAATGTCAAGAGGTAGAGCTGACAGCAGTTAACTGTACCCTCAGATACCTCTGTAAACATGTGGGTAAGAGTTGTTCCTTGCAGATATGCATCTAAAAGCACTCAAGGTGAGAAGGAAACTGAAAATAAGATTTTCTGACAGAAGAACAACAAAGGTGACAGCAGATGGTTGCCTGTTCTCTGTGACATAATCTTGTATCTAGCCATTTATTTGTTGGTAGACTCTCCAAGGTTGTCTATGGAAGCTGAAGCTCATCTTTGGTAATATCTGATGTCCAATGGATTCAGTAACTGCCCCTTTGCAATGTCACCTGCAGGGTGCACGTGGAAAGTGCCCTATTCATCACTTTTGTGACAAGCAGTGTTTGAGCCCTTTCAGTAAGAACTCTAATGCCATGAAGTCTGGCTACTCTTTGGTCCCAAAACTTCTGTAGTGATGAATATGTGGTTTGGAAAGCAAATCGTTGTGCTGTGTTAATCGTAGCCAGCTGCCAGACATCCGCACTGCCCTCAAACCTCCTCAGCAAGATGGGGGAGAAAGTGAGACCAGAAAAGAGCTCATGGGTCAAATAAAGACAGGGAGATCACTCACCTATTGCCACCATGAGTAAAACCATCTCAGCTTGAGGAGTATTAATTTAGTATATTGCTGCTTACTAATAGACTAGGATATTAAAAAAGGGGTAAAAAATACTAAAAATATTCCTCCTCCCTACTGCCTTAGTCCCAGGCTCAACTCCTTTTCTAGGTCTACTTTCTCCTCTCTGAGTGGCTCAGGAATAAGCATTGTGGTCAGTTAGTCTGTTCATAATGCTTTGTCTGTGCTGCTCCTTACTCTTCACACTGTTTTGTCAGGGAAAACTGGAGTTTCTCTTGGATTGGAGAATGTAAAAATCCCTCCCTCCAAATTATTATAATTTCGCAATTACTAGCTTTCAGGCAAAAATATGGAAATAGGAATAACAGTTCTTTACTAGGAATATTAGAAATGCAAATGCAGTAATACAAAAAACAAAAAACAAAAAACAAACAAATAAACAAAAAAAACCCCAAACAAATAAAAAAAACAAGCAAAACAACAACAACAGCAAAAAACTCCTAGAAAACACTGACAGAGTCAGGAATATGACCTGACACCCTGTCAGCCAGGGTGTTGGAAGCAGTCCAAATAAGTCCTCATGGAGTGACAGACGTGGTTCTGTTGGAGTAGAGATGATCCTGTAGACAGGATTCAGTGGTGGTGGTGAGATGAGTCCAGTCTTACTCTGAGAATCCAGTGGAAAAGAGGATGTCTGGTGTCTGTGGGTCCCCGTTTTTATCTGGGTAGGGAATGGTTGGCTCCTCCCCACTGGGTGGAGTATCTCACAATGGGATGAAGTAGTGTGTCATGCATTGGTGAGGCTTTAATGGCCCATTAACAGAAGATATCCCCCAGAGGGTGGACAGTGGTGGAAGAGATAAGAAACACTGCCCCACCTGGTTTTAACAATTGGTCTATTATCAGACGGCATCCACCCTCCTTCCCCCTGGAGTTACAAGAGATAAAGAAGAAAGGAACCATCCCCCAACCGCTTTCTGCAGATGAAATAGAATACACTGTTATTTTTGGTTACTTAACCCAAGACACTCACCCAAGGGATACAGTCTTTGACAAGCTTCTCTGGTAGATCCTTCCCAAAGGCTGGATTTCTTCAAGAACAGCTGCAGCACAGGTCCTCTCCCCTCCTACAAAATTTTTGCCATGCCAACATTAGCCCAAATGCACTGCAATTGCATAACTAGGTCCTTGCTTGGGAACAGCAAAGGGTCAAGCTTGCTCTCACATGTCATCCTTCTTGCCTGAACCTTCTCCAGACAGCTGTCCCTTTCACAAAAGCCCAGCATTTTCTTAATGTATCTATACAGTCTCTCTCCATTTATTTTCCAGTTGCTGTCCTAAAACTGTTCCATCAGTTTGCTTATTTCTTCAGAAAGTCCTCAAGCCAAAGTTTGTTCAGTCTGAGAAATTATTCTAGGAAAGCATCACTATCAGTGGCTGCCATCTTCTAATGCTTCCTGTAAGCAACACCTCCAGCTGATGTAGGGGATTTTAGAACAGACATACTTTGAAAACACAAACAGCTTTCTATTGTAGCTCAGTTAGAAAGGGCATTTCCTACAAAAATCTGTAGGCTTCTTTTATCTGATCTATTTTTCCCATTATGATTTCAGCTCACAGAAATACACATGATGTAATTTTGGGCTAGCTTGGATATCACTAGTCATCCAGTAACACTAGTAATAGCAGCATATCTCAGCAAACTCTGTAAAGTTGTGAGGGGCTGACCCAGGTTGAGCTGTTCTTGTACTGATCACTCTCTTGTTATCAGCTTGCACAAGTCTGTGTGAGCTGCTGTCTGTTTAAAATTAACCAAACCTACTTTGTTTTTCAGATCTGCATTTTTCTAAAGCACCTGTTCTCCTCTTCAATCTTTACTTTCTTGAAGGGTGAAAATAGGTTTTATTTTGAAGGTAAGATGCACACTCTGCAGTCCGATCTTTTCAGTTCTTAATTGGTTTTGATATCAGCCTGTGATAGTCTTGCCTTCTTAATGCAAGATAAACAAGGTAGAAAACAGGAAAAAAGTTATATAACTTAAGGGAGCAGCACTAGAGCTCAAATTAGCAGTCAAAAGCCAGAGTGACAGATTCTGAATTATCATAACATCTATTTAAAATGGATTAATTTAATCCAGTTTCTGTTTTATGGGAAGATACATATTCAGGAATAGTATTTGAAGATAATAACTGAAATTGTCCTCACTTTAGATTGAAGAAGCTATCCTAGCAGAATCTGTTGGGAAAATATGTTATGATAAAGACTGAATTTCCTCAATAACCTATGCAGAATTTATAAGAAAATACATGTTTTAAACTTTGAACATGCCACAAGTTTTTCGTTTTCTCCATCCATATGTACATAATGAAAAACTGAAAGAACTTAAGTAAAACCATACATTAACTGAAAACAGATTAGTTACAAGTCTAAGTGCTGCAAGTCCCTCAAAACAAGAGGTTCTATATGAGATTTGGAGAAGTGATTTTTTGTTTCTTTGAAACAGTGTTAAAACAGTGTTAAAAATTAGAGACAAAAGTCAGTTCTCAATATTGTTTGTTTCCTAGTGAGTAAAAAGTGAAATAAGTACCATAGAGACCTGTAAAATACTTCATGCTCTTCCTTTATGTCATTGAAAATTTTCCAGTCTCAAAAACAAAGTTGAGATTATATCAAAAACAAAACACACCCCTACTGTGTATTAAAGAAAGCAAATTATTGACATAAAATTGACAAAGGATATATTAGCTTTTGGGTTTTGATCCTATTCATATCTATGTATCAATGAATTCCCTTTTCAAAGATTTAAATAACTTCAGTGATGAATTTTCTTGCAGTAGTTATGGAATAAGTATAACCCTAAGTGAAACACTTTAAGGAAAATCAAGTTTTTGTTAACGGGGAAAAGTTGGCTTAGTTCTGAGATGGAGTAATTAATAAAATTGCATGGTTGTGTGTAAGAGTGATGGAATACAAAAGACTACCTGCTCCTTTTTCATTACTCCCTTTTATTCTTCATCTTTTTGTTCAAGACGATTTCTCCTTTCTCTGAGAGAATGTCTGGGTTCCCTGGCAGGGAATGACTGCCCACAGGTCACTCCTGAAAGTGCTTACAAGAAATGTGTGGGAGGCAGTACCCCCTTCAATCAGGAGTAACAAAAACCCTAAACAATTTGTATGGAAGCAGCATTCCTCATGATGAAATAGGACAAAGCTGGCCAGGTCAATTGATCAACTGACTCTTCTTCCTGGCCTGCTTCAGAATATGGTGAAACCAGTCATTTTTAGGGGATCAGATCCATTACCTGGGCCCTGGGATACAGAGTTCACAAGCTGTATCCAAAATAAGGAGAAATCTTGCCAGCTGTGACCATTTCAACATTCTCTCCTCCCGTTCCTCAATCTCTGCAAATTTTGCCTTTGAGTAAACAGGATTTGAATATAGGATGAGAAAAAAAACTCTACTAGCCCAGTAGGAACATTAACAAGTCAAAATTTAGGGGCAAGTAGTAGGTTCCAACCTGGAAAAAAGTAGCGTAATTGGACAGTGGAGGCATTCAGTTGTCTGTGTTGCCAGGACTAGGTTGGTGCAGCACAGCTCTATAACTTTGACTTGATTTCACTGAGAAAATTGACTTGAATGTGTGTGCTAAAACTGTGCAAAATAAGAAAACAAACATAGTTAAATTTTTACAACTGCAGTAGTTATCAGGAGGGGATTAAATGAGGAAAACAATTCCTTGAAGTATATAAAATTCCAGGAATAGAGGACAAAATTAGTTGAAAACTTAGCAAACCTGATGATCAGCCAATCTGAAGGAGCAATGGAGACCAGTCCTCTCTGACATGACTGATGACTGCCAGGACAGTGAAGATGCATTGAATGTCTCATTAAGGTTGTGGGAATATTAACACCTAGTTCTGTAACTCATTAATCCTAGATACATCATTTGTATCAGCCAATAAATAATTGCACTGCACTCTCAAATTGGCTATATTCTGCTTGAAAAGTCTCCTTGAAAGTAAAAGGAGGCTGAGAGAAGCACCCAGAGCCATTTTGCCTTGACTTGGGGGTTGCCCCCACAGCTGAAGCCCATCCCTCCTCCCAGCATCCCCAGTTGCAGCCCACCCTTATCTCCACAGCAAACACCCACACACCGTGGCCGTGCAGAAGGAGGAGATGGAGACACAGAGCTACCATGCTAGGCTGTGTCTGTCCTCTCCTGTCATTGCCTGCAGAGGGTTTTTTTTCATCTCGTATTTCTCCAAAGATTTTGTCCTAGTATTTCTCCAAAGATTTTCTCCATTAATATCTTTGGGGTCTGCAAATAAAAGATTCTTAAACTGTCTGAAAATCAAAACCGGTAGGAAAAGAGCTGAATTTCAAACAAAAAAATATGATGGGGTTTTTAACCTCTTAAGAAATTATTTTATTTCTAAATATATTTATGGGATGCAACTAGGGGTAAAGAGTAACAAGTAATTGTGGAGTAACCACCTGTGGCAAACAAATTGTTCTTCAGTATTAACTCTCAGTGGCACTTATTTGTAAATACAATTGTTTTGTAATTGTATATAGTATACATGTGCTCTGATTTGCACTGGTTTCTATTAACTAAATGTAACATTGTATAAATTGCTGACTGTATTTCCCTTAATAAGGGAAATTAACTATCTGGCACCTATTTGATATATAAAGGCATACATGTCATTTTTTCTTACAGATATGTTCAAGGAATAACCCATAACATGGAGAAAACCAAACCCAAGAAAAGAAAATAATGAAATGGGCAAAGGTATAACAGTCAATTTGTAATATTTCAGTTCTCTGCAGACAACTGATATCAGTTTTTCTGCAGATACTTCAGGTAAAAAAGTGGAGCTTTCTCAGATGTGATGATCCAAGTTTTGCTCTTAATTACACCTTGGTTAAACTTCAACATCAGTACCTCAATCAGTTTCAACTGCATGCTGCTTACTTTGCCTTTGGAGCAAAAAGAGCAATTTATCAAAATTCACATTTCCTCAAACTTCTTGCTTGGCCTCGACGACTCTGAAAGAAACAGATAATTTTTTTTTGTATGAGAAGGGTAAGCATTTTTAAAAATAGAAAACCATTCAGATTTTTTGAGAGTGTACAAATGAGTCCCATAGAGACCAAAGACTTTTTCCTACAAGTGAGGAGGCCATGTTCCTCACAAGGTGTTTCATGAAGTGATGCTATAGATGCTATAGTGATGACCATAGAGCCTGTTCCAGTAGCAGATAGGGAGTGCCAGGTAAAGGAATTAAGTACCTAATAAAATCCTTGAAGGAAAAGTAAAACCTCATAGTCTCTGCTGGTAGTCAGCTGAACCAGAACAAAATTATTTTGAGGAGAACAGTTGGATTTGGAGCAATATTTCGAGTGTATGTGTCCTATAAGGTTCTTATTACAGTAATATTCATAATAGCTGGGCAGAAAGTCCTAAGGCCTTGCTTTTCCACTGTATTCACACTTTGAATTCTTGGAAAATAACTCATGTACTGAGCCATGTGTGTGGGAAATATCTTGTCTGTGAACACCACCACAGACTATGCATGAACTGAACAGCATCCGTGTTGCATTCTTTACAGAAAATATTTATGTCTGCAGCCCTTTACAAGCTGGAAGGTCCATGTGCTCAGGTCTTCTATTACACCCAACTCAAATTAAGTTGTTGTTCTGTGGCAAGAAACAGTGAAAACCATTTTTGTCTCAAAAGAAAAATTAACTTGGGGAGTAAACATCATAATTTTACTTGGAAATAAATTGCATGGATTTATTACCTTAATTACTGCTATCATTATTTCCAAAATTAGGATCTAAATAAAATGTTTTCTTTGTAATAGAATTAAAAGTTCCTTGAAGATTAATCTTTTCCACTTTCAAAGAAAATCCTCTTGATAGGAGACTTTATATAATAAACTGGAGTATGTAAATGCTTTTCTCAATGACTTTTTTTCCCCTCCAAAAGAGCTGACAGAAGGATTGTCAATCTTTGAGCATAGCAGAATCCTCTTGTATTTTTGCAGATAGAAAATTACTCCTAGTAATTTGTTTTACCTCCATATTTCCAGAGCTTTTTTGGACCAGGTACATTAAGAAAAATGCTCTTAATTTAGAGTTTTGTTTGTTATGATACTTGATCATTACTTGATCTTAGCCATATTGGCAAAAAAACATTAGAAAAATCTCAATAGTCAACAGAAAAGAAACAAATATCTACTCCTACAGAAGAGTTTCCTTGGGGATGAGCTCTCAGACATGAGCTGTCTAGAAGCAGGAATAATAAGGCTAATGGAAAAAAATGCTTTGTTCAAAAGAGAAACTGCTGAAGTTACTAAATTATTGCTAATGTAGGAGATGATTGCAGCTCAGCTGTAGAAAATTGTGTGCCCTTACAGCACACACACAAATAAAACATCTGGTGAAGGCAGCGCAGAGGAGTTGCTGTACTGTCAGTCTTAAGTCAGAGTTGAGAAGACAGGCGCAGACAGACCAGAGAGATGTTGAGGAGAGGCATCCTCAAGAGATGTGTGTTCTGGAGCATGAGACTCTCAGGCTGAGCTACGTATTCCTACAGCTAAAGAAAGATCTGTCTCTTGTGTGCACAGGTCAGACTCCAGATCACTTAGTAAACACTGCGTATTTCAGGAATTACCTCAGCATAGCACATCTTACTTTTTGTTTCAAACTGCTAAGAGTGGAAGTATTTTATTCATCTTATAGGGGCCATTAACACAACTGGTCAGTCATTTCCTACAGTGAATGGAGAGATGTATCTTTTTACACATTTACCATGCACAGAAATAATTTGTTCTTACCACCAAAATAAGAGTAGGCTCCTGACATGTTACATGGAACTGCAAAAAGGAATATTATATTTAAAGAAATCATTAATTCAAATCTGGAAAAGAGAATTACAAATTTATATTGGTTATTAGATGTAGAATTCTTAACAGTCAAATACCAGCATTGCCAATGTAGTTTCAGAGAGAACAAAAATGGATTGACATAAGAGAATAAATCTTTGAGTCTTCATGAAGGCTTTATAATCTTCTCTATCATAAAATAACAAATACTCTTTACAACTACAACACAACTGTTTTGTAGTTAAAACAAAACTAACAAATATCTATTAAAAATATGAAATGAATTAAAATTTTATCTTGAGTTAATGTTACAAAGTCATTCAAAATCCAATAAAGTAATTCCTTTGGCTCCAATTTAGGATGATTCAGTGCTTTGTCCAAGACAACTTACCTATATTCCACGCCTTAAGATTTACAATGCCTACAATTACATATATGTCTTGGTTTGAGAAGACAGATGTCTGCCAGGGAAAACTGGAGTTTCCTTTGGCATGGAGAATGTAAATTCTCCTCCCTCTAAAATATTATAATTTTGCAGTTAAAGGCTTTCAGGCAAAGTTTTGGGAAATGGAATAATAGTTCTTTACTAGGAATATTAAAATACAAATGTAGTAGTACAAAAACAGACAAACAAAAAATCACAAAAACCTTAGAAACCCTGATAGAGTCAGAGATATGACCTGACATGCTGTTCAGGGTGTTGGAAGCAGTCCAAATAAATCTTACTGGTGAAACAGATGTAGTTCTGTTGGAGTAGAAATTATCCTGTAGAAGGAGTCCAGTGGTGGTGAGATGGATCTGGTCTTCCTCCAGGAATCCAGTGGAAAACCAGCTGCTTGGTGTTCTCAGTTTTTATCTGGGTAGGGAATGGTTGGCTCCTCCCCACTGGGTGGTGCATGTCACAATGGGATGGTGTAATGTGTCATGTCACTGGTGAGCCTCAATGTCCCATTAACAGAAGATATCCCCCGGGGATGGACAGTGGTGCAAGAGATAAGAAACACTGCCCCACCTGGTTTTAACAATTGGTCTATTATCAGAAGGCGTTCACCCTCCTCCCCCCTGGAGTTACAAGAGATAAAGAAAAACATCTCCTCAAATTCTTTCAACAGATGAAATAGATTTTTTTTTTTTTTGGTTACATAACCCAAGACAATATACAAAATTGTTCAAACACACAACTTAAGTGTTTATATAGAACTGTTTTAGCTGTCCTCTGCCTGTCAGAAATACAGCAGTAAAGTACTCAAGTGTGCTGTTCTGTATTCACGTATAACTCTTTTATCTCCAAAATGATAAACATGTAATAATGTTTCACTGCTGTCCCAACCCTCTGACAGCACAAAGAAACTGCTCTGTAGTACGCACCTGAGAAATTAAAGAGAACAAAACCCACAGACATTTTCAGTCTGACCATAATTCACTCTTTGGTACTCTATTTGGTCTGTAGGTAGGTCATTCTGTCTGTCTTTCTGAGCTCCAGAAAAATAGACTAAAGTCTTTCCTTGCTTGCATGGCTGTGCAGAGAAGTGTGACAGCATATGGTGTGGGAATAAGCAAAAGAAGTAAAGGATAAGATTGATTTTCAAAAGGCAATCTGTCTGAGACCTCCGAGACAGACAAATTGGTTTCCCCAGAGTCTGACCTCTGTGAAATGTTAAGAAAGTACTGGAGCATAAATGCTCTTCTGATCTTAGGCTGTATAGTCATGATCCAGACCATCTGCTGGGAGCCTTACATCTATCACTTTCATTGCTTTATATTAAAAAAAGTTTCAAAGAGCCTGATTTTTTCTAGGTGTCATTGTAAAGATGGATACTAAAAATCAGTTTTATTTTCTATACTTGAAAGGCTAGTTGATAGTAAGTAATGGCCAACTGCTGAGGCATTGTATACTAATGAGGCATAGGGAGTGTCCAGTACTTGGGACAGTGACTTATATTTTAATAACTGACTGGCAAAACTCAGTTCTGGCCAAATCTGTATCCTGTCTCTTTGCTGCATTGCGTTGTATCAGACTTCACTGAGTCACTGTCATTTTAAAACTTTAAGTTTCAAAGCCACTAAAGTTTTAACCTAGTTGCTAGTAAATGCTCCGATCTGCCTGATATTAATTCAGAAGAATAAAGCATTTGTGCATGGTAATTTCACATGGAAGTGTTACTATAAATTATAGCATCACCAAGGATAATTTTTTAATTGCTTCAGCTCGCAAGATGAAGATAGGTTCAAAAGTCCAGGGCATACAGTATACCAGTATACTTGCTGAAATTGTAATTTTTTATGGTAATGTTCAAATAATTGGATTTATAGGTCACAATTTTGGACTTGGGTGCTCTGATATCATCTGACATCTCATGTGAAGGACCAAGTTCCTCACTAAATCTTCAGTAATCTTTTAGTAATCTGCAAAATGAACTTTTCAACATCTACTGAAATAATCTTTCTAGTTCAGAGGTAAATTTGTGATTAGCATGAATTCTGATTCCATCTAATTAAATATTAAATATTTTAAAAATACCTTAGTTAAATTTGAGACTCATTTGAATAATTACTAAAATCTTCCTGTATATTTTACCTTTTCGATTTCCGAAAAACCTTTTTGGTTTCCTTCAATTTTTGCTTCTCAGTTATAGTTTTGAATAGCTTAAAATAAATGCAGGTCAGAAGTTTGCTAAGCTGCTATTATATGCAGCACTGATTACTAGTGGCAATCTCAGTGGTTTTAGAGTGACTTCTAATTCATGTTATCTAAGTCTATTTTGAATGATGTTCGGGGACAATACAGGATAAAGAGGGAAACTAAATATGGAATAGCAGTTTAAAAAACACAGTCCTGTTAAATGCAGGTCCACCAAAATAGGCATCACTTCTTCATATTCTTTGCTGTGTGTTGAAGTCTCCGTCCAGTAAACCCTTGTTGAAGAACTGTGAAAGGTTTGACAGATGAATTACTGAGGTAATTACTTAGTTCCTTTCCATCTCACTAGCTTTTTGTCTGATAAATGAAGGCTTAAATTCTGGTTTCAACAATTCTAATCTCAGTAGCACAGTCAATTACAGTAAAATGCCTATATATTTTGTCCAGAGTCTGGCCAATTTACGATTCCTTCCTTCCAGCTGTTTATTGCTTAGGTCAAGAAATAGCATATATATGATAAATTTATCCAATCACAAATAAAAAGGAAGTGAAACTTTCAGTGACAGGTGGATTTTTAGCTGATGCTGTTACCATCTACCAAATAATACCTTAATTCTGTTTTTAAGTGACAAATAAGTATAAAATGAAAACTAAAAGACAAAACTACTTCTTTGTATAAATATGTCACAAATAAAAATAAGGAGAGAGGATAGCCTCTTCCAGGAGAAAAAGAAAACAGACAGTGTTGTCACAAGAACACATGTTTTTAGAAATTTAAAAAAAAAATAGAATGCCAATGCCAATAGAATTGCCAATGTAACGTTTTCTGAGTATATTATAGCATTTCTTTTGCCAATGTAGCTTTCATAATTGCAATAGTTAGAGTGTTTTCATTTTCTAACATCACTACTTTTGACACTACTCTGTTATGATGTTATTCTCCTAGATTACTATTACACTGCAGTCTGTATTAATTCTGTATGAACTACGGCTACATTAAAGTCTCAGGTAGTACAGATTTTACTGTCAGATACTGATGAATTCGGATTGTCAAACATTTCATTAAATTCAATACATATCTCATGTAACTTGAATATAAATGCCATGTCTAAATCTAAACTTTTCAGAAGCGTTTTATAACTCTCAGTAGTGCCCTTAATATCAAGTATCAGAATCCCTGATATATAAAGGAATTAACAAATACATTATTTCCTGTGCTTGTTATTTCAGCAAAAGATTTTCTTTTTCTGTTTAGTTGCTTTGAAAATTAAAGCTCCATGAAAGCCCAGTTTAGCACACTAGCTGAAATTTGATTATGAATTACTTTCTATCTTTGCAGGAAAGACATGCTTTATGTTAGGCAAAGCACACATTTCACTGTCAAGCTTGACATTCTTCTTTCAGCCCTTTGACATGTTAAATAAAATAGAACTCAGACGGCAGTGGGTGTTTTTTAAATTTCCATAAACAGAACTGGCTTATGTCTTACAGTCAAAACGATCCTGTCAAATCCATATGTCCTTCTAAAGCTCAGATATGATTATTGCAAAATAATTTAAAAGTTATGCAGAATTGTAAGGTGAGATCACTGTAAATGTTCACCTTTCATTACATTTGTAGTCTTAAATGCGAAACAAGAAGTCAGTACATATGTATCCAACAGGAAGCATCACATAATTGGTCAAAAATAGGTAATTCTGATCCAGGAGCCATACACTCCTTGATCCACCATATTTATTAAAAGGAAGATTCCTGTCCCAATATAACTTAAAAAATGGGCGTGCCATGTATATTTGTAGTCATACATGGAGTAGTCTGTGTAAGGATTTGAGAGCAGAAAAAATAAAAAAAAAAAAGTGAGAGTCCTTCTCACATACTCTTACAGCTTTAATATAAGCTAAGTATTAAAAATTTTAGACATTAATTTATTGCTCCTTTCCTAAGGGCTTTTATGCCCTTTCTGTTACCTAATTGTCTCTGTCTAATTTATTTGAGACTAACGCATTTATGTAAGGAAAATAAATAACTCTTCCAAATTCCTCTAGCTTCTCAGAATGGTGATTTTGAACAATATTGCTGATCATTATTTGTATGCTTTTACAGGTAGATGTTGTCTAGAAGAAGCATTGTTGTACTCTTGTAGAATCTGTATGTAGGTAAAGAATGAGAAATTTTAAAATGTCACAGTGTCGTAGTGTTCCAAATGAAACTTAGGGAAACCCACAGTGCAATTGCTGTCATTACACTGAAGATTTTGTGTAGTTAGAGCAACCATGTTCTCTAAGAAGGTGGTTATTTTTCACTATTCAGCATTTTATTTCTTCCCTTTCAAAATTGCCACTGTGTCAGGTAAGAAATTTCATTTCTCATTACAATTTCAGCATTAGTACACATTAAGTGTCAGTTAAATCATTGTCACGTTTTTTCAGCTGGATGTGAGGGGTCTTCATTCATATAAAGCACTGTGTTAGACCAGGCTGTTGTATAGCATGTGTTTTCTCACACTTGAAAGTAACATATATATATACAAAAGGAAGTTCTTTAGAGTGAAATCTGCTGCTGTTAGTGGAAAAGAACTACATTGTTATGATGTGCACCTGAAAAAAAGTACCCCAACATTACCACACATCCAACAACAATCTTTCTATATCCTTAGATATATAGTATGTTAAATTAGAAGTGATGTGAGACTTTGTATTCTATATTTCAGTGAGTGAAACTTTGCAAATGTGGGAAACCTCAAGATTACTCACAAACCTCAATATATTCATGTAAAAATGCATTGACATCAAAGTATGAAAGATACCCCTTGTTCTCTCTACCTCTGTCCTGACTTTTGAGTTCTCAGAATAGATATAGCAAATGATTTTTAAAGATGCATATTTTTATTATAAAAAAATATAAAATGATTCTTATAAAATAATTTGAAATCAGTAGCATCAAATACTGCAGGTGAGTTTATGGACATACACTTGACGCAGCAGTGATAGGAAAAGAGAAATGAAAGAAGATAACCATGTTAATTTTTACTCACAATAACAGTTTCTGTGGGTTTGCTAGTGCTTCTTTAATTAGAAGTATAGGATGCATGATAAAGTATTACAAACATATGTGCATACACAAGCACATAGAAACTAATTCTGAAAAATGTCTACTGTTTTGGGATCAAGTTTTCTTCTCCTTTGTGTTTTTTTTTTAAATTCTGTTTTTATATTTCAGTTTTTTGAAAGGTTTAGCTTTTGTTTTAAACAGAATATTCACTTTTTTTATCTGATTGTTAGGGATGTGGCTACTTTTTAATAATATATATTTACATGAGATACATGGAAAGAATTTGACTCCAATTAATATCTCTATTTTAAAAATTATAAAAGTATCAGAGCTTTGTATTTGTTATATTTTAAGTCCAGAAGAGAAAATAGAAATGTTTGATACGTAAAATTTGTGAGCTGATTTAACGCAGTGGAGGTAGCCATGAAAAGCCTAAATGAATTGAAATATGGGAGTTCTTCAATTTTCAATTACACCTATCGAACTTGGCAATTACTTGCTGTTATTTTGCATTGACACGTGGATAGTGTCAAAGTTGTCCCAAGAGTTTCTCCTGAAATGGAACAGGTAAAAATGCCACCCTAACTTTTCTCATTCTCTGTGTAGGCAGAAAGTTACCTTCCTTTTACTGCTGCTTGCATTTGAGATCAGGACCAAGTAACAGAACAGAGAAAGACAACTGAGAGCAGGTAAAGAAATCTCAAAGATATGAAATAATTCTGGAAAGTTTTCAAACTACTGCATGGCATGTTTTCAGGTTTGAAAGCGTTACACATGTATGTAACTGCATCATGCTTTGTTTCACAGTCTTCTGCCGGGAAGTTTTCACCCCTTGCTAGTGCCATTGCATCAATTTACAAGATTCTCACACTTGCAAACTTGAGTGCTGTAACTGTTTTGGCGAAAAACATTAAGCCTACTCAGAGGCTTTTGCAGTCTGCGAGACTTAATGACAGATTTCCAATTCTTGACTGTATTTGACATTTTGTCCGAGAACAAATTTTAGACTAAGAACTATATTTTCAGTGTCCAGAACTCTTTTTACTTGGTGAAATCTTATTTTGAAAGTTATAAGAAGAAATAGTGTTAGTCCATTTCAGGCTGGTAAAAAGTTACAGTTTGGGTTCTGAAGGCTATTTCAGTGTCTATAAAATTGGGAACAGAGGGATGGAAGAAGAAAAATAATCTTTCTGATACCCCTATTAGAATTCTATGGATTTATGAGTGAAACTAAAAAAAAAGTTATGTTCTTAAGCTTCAAGGTACTCAGACAAAAAAGAGACAGTTTCTGTCTTAATATAAATATCTTCAATGATGACTTAAACTGAGAGTCATCCCTCTAGATTATTGTCTTATGAGTCACATGTAGAATCTTGGTCAGATTGTCCTGAGTTTTCCTGGTATTTTAGATCATCTTGCCATAATCCTGGGCTCATTAACTACAGTTAACTAAAGAGGGGAGTGAGATATTCAAAAACTTTAATGTGGGTACATTTCTGGAGCTGGAGAGGAGCAGTAGCTCTGCTCTGTGGCACAGCCCTGCAATTCTGCCCCCTCTGACTGCACTGTGAGTGCTCAAAGAGCACCTGCACAGACATCAGTCCAAAAGCACCGAGGAACAGTGCAAACACTCTGTGAAAATATGCCAGCCAACCTTTCAGACAGGTTTGATACAGCCTGAAATATTACCTTGTAAATTGCACATTTTAAATAAAGCACTAAAAATACAGGGGGAAATTAATGTTTTGTTTCTTCTGATGCAGTTTAAAACAACTGTAAGATTTCATCAATGTGAAATGTACCAAGATTTAGAAGAAATTGAGAAGCAATTAGTTTAGTTAAAGAACCATAAAAATATGCTAAGGCTAAATGTGAAGTGTTTAAATAAATTAAGAGCAACACCTTTGCCACTTGAAATCAGAATTTCACTACTCCCCAAAATTTTATTTTTGGTTCACAGATGGCAAAATTGTCAGCTTTTTGAGTTTCATGAATTTCTACTTTTTTGAAGGTGAGATGTGGAAATGCACTCAATCCTACAAAGAAATTATCTAAAAAGAGGTTCAGCAAAACTGTGAACCAAAAAGGCCAGATATAACTGTTGGCTTTTCTGTATATTTATCTTTGAGAATCACTTTAACTGCTAAAGAACAGAAATACTGATTAAGTAAGAGATTTCAGAAAATTACTGAAAGTCTCTAAAATGTGATCACCCTACAGTGCCCATGCCCATTTCCAGGATAATAAATCCTTAAACACACTGAAAGTGATGCATTAGAGGGTGTCAAAATTATCATTTGTTCCAGACAAGCTGGTAGTGAGCATGCATATGTTATTAGTATGTGGTCTAGTATAATCTGTGAAAAATGACTTTGTGAGCACAGTCACAAAGGAGTCCATCCAGTAAAACATCTAAAAATGCTTTTTTTCTCTCTTCTGTGGACGACAAGGGCAAGTTTAGAATCATTTAAAAAAGCCAAGAAAAGTCTTTTCATACTAGAAATAGTCCCAAGAGAAGATTCTCTTTTATTCTTAAGCAAGTTTTGCTATGCCCAAGAGCACTGTAGGAAAATATTGAGCATGTAGCTAAGTTAACCCCAAATTTAATGGTATTCATAAAAACAAATAATATAATACTATAACAATTACAATATCCAGTACTAGATCAGAAATCACAGACTTGTTTAATAGTGGATTAAATATCTTGGAGATTTATTAAATTTGCAGAAATATAAATACTATTGCAACCCTTTTGTTACATTTCCACCCCTTTCTTATAGAGAAAGACATTGTTAATGCAAACTTAAAGCAATGGCTCAGTTTAGTAGGACATTCAGTTAAAAAAAACCAAAGTTGATTTTGCAAGACCATCTATTTTACAAGTCCCCCACAGGAAAAAGAAGAAAGTAAAATGGTTAATGACAGACGAGGGCAAAACTGTTATCGTGTATGATTTAGTTTCTGAAAAAAAACCCTGTGCTTTAAAGAGTACCAAAACTGTTAAAAAAATTAGAAGATTAGATAGGTCCAAAAGAGAAAGATCAAAATTTTTGAAAAAAAAAAAAATAGAACCATTTAAATATCATTTGTTTTGAATTTAGCCAAATATATTTAAAGAGACTACACAGGCAAAAAAAGTCCAAACTTTGCCTTGGACTGAATTAAGCACTTAATTGAAACTTTATTTCCTGCCAGTGAGATGCAACACATTTTCTGTTTCAGATTGACCAGAAATTCACTTTCTCATATTAAGTTTTTATTTTAAATATATATATTTAAATATCCTTCCCCCCCTGTTCTTTTCACCAAGAAAATCACATTGCCAGAGCTGATAACAGTGAACTCTTTAGATCTCCTGTGTCCACTCCTGCAGCAGCACATTTCGGGCTATTGACCCATGAAGAGGGTTTACATCAGAGATGAAAAAAAAATGGATTGACCCCAATTTTAAGTTCTGCTGGGCTTGTTGGCACAGTTCTCTGTGTTAGCATCGTGGCACTAAATATCAGGGGAACAGGAGGGAGGAAGAACCATTTTGGAGTGGCCGAAGCACCAGCACACATCTACAGCAAGCAAGGAGGCCACAGGGATGAAAGGAGCAGCATCCAGCACTGGTGAAATCTGCTAAGGAAGCAGTGCTTGGCCAGAGGTGCAACACAAGGCAGGCAGCACAGATTGGCTGTGAAAGCTTGGGAGATGCTGATCTGCAAGAAGCAGCTAGAGGTGAGCTAACAGCTGCTCCGTGGCAGAGGGCAGATATCCATCAAAACTAACAAGTTACAGAATTAATTAAATTCCCAGCTGCTTTTAGGCAAATGATTAATTAGCCTGGCCTTTTTCCCATCTCCAGTGGTCAGAGGGCACCAGCTTTTTGTTTTGCATTCACACTGCACTATTAGAAACTATCTCTGCTATCTCAGGAGGAAAAGAAGTACTTTCAGAAAAGGAGTCTGTGTCTGATGTGATGAACCATTATTTATATTTGGAGAGTGTTCAGAACTTCCTATGTACAAAGGAATCTGGTCTCAGCAATTCCACATAAATCTCTCTGTGCCCTAGCATTATTATTTTAGAAAACAACCAACCAAAGCACCCTCCTCCCCCAACAACTAAAAATAAAGGTGAATGGGAGAAATTAGGAGAGTTGCTTTCTATTTAATTTTGAGTTACTGTTTTCCACATGGGCAAACAGTGACAGCGACAAGGTCATAACCTCACAGAGCAAAACATAATAACTCTTGTCTTATGGAGTTCTACTGCTATTTGGTTGCTTGAATTTGGCTCAAGGATAGCTGCATTTTTAACTGCATAGTAGCACAATTTCAGGAGAACTCACTGTGGGTGTTAGCCAGCAGCCTAGTTGTTCAAGCAGTTATCTGTGAACAGATTTGGAAGTTATTTCCTTTTAACTTCAGCTACAGGGTAATATGGAAACAAAACCCAGCTCTTCAGCTCATAGCTCTGGCCAGACCTATCAGAAGGAGAGCCCAGACCATTATTCCCAGTTAGCTTTTTGCCTCTTGAGCATTTTGCTGTTTCACAGTCCCTAGTCTGAGTTAGCCATGGATATACCTGGAGAAGGGGTTCCTGAGGACCAGGCATCACCAGTGGCTGGTGCCTAACCCAGAGCAGGCAGCTTGTACACTGGTTCCCAGCAGAAACCTTCATGTTGTGCATGAAAGGGGGTACCCAATGAGTTTTGACAGGTTCTTTAGCAGTTGGACAGTGCTAGAAAAGAAAAAGCTTTTTTCACTGCTTTGATTGCTCCCATGGATATGGAAACTTAAATTCTTCCCACTTTTGGTTGGGTTTACACAATTTATGTCTTCATCTGAGCCCTTACTCTAACCAATGCATTGAGGTAGGTTTTGATTAAGTTTTTTAAACACTTCTCAAACTTTAAAATACTGTACATTTTGGTTTTGTTCCTTTTTGAGCTGAGGGCTCTCAAGAATTAATTTCCAAACTTCTGTTTGAGTACATTTTCTAATGTAGTTTTTTGGACTAAGCTAGGAACTGTTTCCTATGAACTACTCAGGGGATACACTCTGTATCCATGTATACCAAACTGCATTTAAATATTTAATGCTGTGCAATAGCATAAATGCGATAATGTCTTTCCCTGAGAGGTTTATTCCATAAAAATTAACAAATAAAACTAATCTATGCAGGATACTTTGTTTTCCTATGCCAGAAATGTCAAAAATTGTTTTGATGACAAAGTTTTACATTTCAGTCTAGTGATCTATAGCTGGTTTCTGTTCAAGATTTATGGTTCATGACAACACATAATTTTTTTTCGTAGATAATATTAATGGTACATCCATTGGGTTTATACAGAATTTAAATGTCTATAATAGACATAAGCCATGCTGAAATTCTCTTTGGAGCCAATGACTGTGTGTTATCCATGAATTTAGTCAGTTTCTTAATTAACCTTAATTTCTTGAGTTCCATCATGTCTTCACTTTACAAGTCACATATAGACTGACAGCCCTTGAAAAGGTTTTTTGTTCATGATCAGTCACAACATGGTGATATAGCAGAACCAGAGGTTTAGAACAGAGGCAGCACACTTCAGGGACTTCCTGACTCCTGAAATTAATTTATTTTTTATCCCCTGAATATTAAACAGTTTTAATTTAGTGCATTATGGGCATGCCACAAATCTCATCTTTCGTGGTGGGCCTGAAAGACAAGATTTTGAGAAACATGTAACATACTTTTATTTATTATCTTTCTTGCTTATCTATTTTATTAAGAAAAGTTCAGCAATCTTTGTGTGTACGTCAATTTGAAAAGGTAGCAGAGTATCTTAGGAGTACAACAGACTTTGAAGATATTAGAAGCTTGAAGAAATTAAAGATATTAAATCAATTGATCTTATTGCCACTTTAATTCTATAAAAATAAGCAGATGGATTCAGCTTAGGTGAAATTGTAAGCCAAGCTCAGTTTCTGTTAAAGATAAAATGCAATTTAATTATTTATTCTAGCTGATCTACCAGTTTATCTTCATGATGCATAGACCTTGGAGATGCCAAGAAATTATATCATATCAATGTCAGTGAGAAGCTATTTACATCTGCCTTGTGCTTTGGTTGCAGTACAGGATACAAAACTATGGCATGCTCAAGGTGTGATGAGTAACACCTTTATTATGCCCATTGACTAGCACTAAATTTGAGCACAATACCCCTGGCAGTACACATGACAGCTGCATGAACATAAGATGGATTCTTTTCATCAGTATATTACAATTAATGGCATGTGAATTCATAATGATCAAACACTTCTCATGCCCAAGATATTTATCAGCTATTCAGAACACAAAATGTACCAGCTCATCCAGATACCCTTACAACGAGTGGCAATTTTTAATGGGCTGATAAGTGGCAGTTAGAAGAAGAGGTGACAAAATCATTATCAAATATATATTTGTCATCTTATTTGACACTTCCACAATGGCAAAGGTTTGACAAATACATTAAAATTGGTGTTTGAGATGTTTAGGGATCCTGGGAAACTCCAGTGTCTTTTGTTCACTGCCAACACTTGTCCCTCATGACCCATTCAGTCAGCCAGGCCAAAGGACCAAGCTCAATCCTCCTCTAGGCTTTATAAATAGGGCTTAGAGGCCTAAATGTAATTTTTGTTCACATGGCTATGCTTCAAAATGCATAGTTCTAAGCATTTCTGTAACTTCTGTTCTGGTGGCAGATGAGGATGTTAACAGCTACCCAAAAGGCACCTCTTTGGAGAAGAGAACATTTTCCCTTTTAACTGAGATACATTTTTTAGATCTAGACTAATGAGGGATGATCCACATTGCTAAGAACTTAACAAGAGTCATGTTATTCTCATCTGAAAGACCACATACAGCACACAGCATCTAGGATTCTCCAGAGGAGCTAAGTCCAACAATGTGCTCCATTTACGCTCACAACCCAACAACCCCTGTCATCTCAGTTCAGAGAAAAAAACCCAGACATGTCCAAACAGGAGCCTACAGTAGCATGAATTGTGGCAATAACAGAAAAAGAAGATAACCTGGGTCTGGTAGGGCCTGCTGAGCCATTTTCCCATCTGACTGTGCAATCTAGGAATGATTCTCATCCCCCAGTGGTATTTTTGAGAGATATTTTCTGACAGCTTTATTTTATCAAACTGAGTTACAAAGTACTTACAAACGGGAGCATATACACTTTTGGAAATAAAATACTTGTTTCATCTGGATTGCATTTTGGTTTAAAGTTTTACTAATTGTATCATCCACATATGCACTGGCCAAGGCAAGTCACTGGCTTTTAATGTGTTTGGCATTAGGCAAACACAGTAAGAAATAGATTTACTTCCAAAAACTGTGAAGGCAAACCCTCTATTCAAATTGAAATTTTCAGTCATATGCAGAAAACGGAAAGGCTTGGAATGAACCTGTCTACATCCTAGAGAGTGTGCTGAGAGTTCCTTCTGTAAGCAGAGCAGTCAAACCAGGAGACTGAAGAGAAGTCTGAAAGACAGGTTAGCTTCCATAGAGCATATTGCTGTTGCTCATTTTCCACTAAAGAAGTGATGACGAGTATTTAGCAAGAAAGATGGGGAAACCTAATACAACCACAAAGCATTAATGGCTGAATATTGTTCTGACTTGCTTTTCCATTAATTAATGGCTAGTTCCAGCTTGATATCTAATAAAAAAAAAATCTTCATTTCTACAATGAAAACTATACTTAATATTATTTTAGTGTAATCAGTGTTTTCCAGTTTGTAATATTTAATCTCTTTAATGCAGCAATAGTAAGAAGAAAGAAAAATTTTAACCCCCACACAAGTAAACTTTAAAGAAACCAAAGTATTATGAAAATTACTGATGTTTGTTCGATTTGCATAAAATTACTACTCCTGAATGATATGGAATATCCCATTCTAATCAACTTAATCTTGTTTAAAACTTCAGCACCTATTTGTATTTGTATTTGATTAGCTGTGACTTATCCAAGTGCTTTGACTTGCACCTAAGTAGTTCCATTTCATCCTTTAATGGATTTGCGTATTGTGCTTGTGTTATGTAAGATTTTGCCAGGCATTTGTTCAGATTAAATACTCTGAATTCTTTTTTATGCACCCTTAGAGATATGATACTTTCAAAGACTCAAAAAAGTATTCAGAGATCTGTTTCAAGAGCACTTTTTTCACAAATACACAAAGAATGAAATCTTAAAATGACTCCACTGAAATCTTTCAGGCTGTCACTTAATATGCCACTGGGGAGAATATCACAGCTCTAAAGACCATAAATAAACTTTTATTTCTCCTTCAGGAAAAATAATTGCCTTGTTTAGAATTGAACGAAGTGGCAGGAAATCAGCCAGTAATTTCTCACAAAGGAGCACTCACTTTAATGCAATCAGGCTTAGAAAACAAAGAGGCTGTTCTCAGTTGTGAAATATTTACCCTTGTGGCAGCACTATATGTGACTGTACAAGCAATCCCATTTCAGGTATAAAAAATGATAAAGTAAATCAAGCTTTAGGCCCCCTTAAAATTTTGCTGTTGCAGTTGACATTGTTTTGATGGCTCAAAAATGGACTGACTTCTTTCTGAATCTTTGATCTTTGTGATCCAATGAATGGCACTGCCTACCAAGAATACATCATTTATTATTGTGTATGGCTAAAGTTCTTGGCAAGTTTGAGGTTAATAAAAGTAACACCCCTGCATTCTATCATTACTGTTCTCTGGAGGTTATCCTCTAAACTTTCATTTGTATATTATTCCTCAACCTTCCATGTAATGCTAGGAACTGCATAAGCCTGTGAGAACTATTGAATTGAATTTCAATTAAGCAAGCAGGATCAGCAAATAGTAAACTGACATCTGGAAAGGCTGGGAAACAGACTGGACTGGAAAGTGGCAGGTTTTTATTCCTCTGCCTTTGCTTAGCAGTGCATGATGGAGCACTTCACACTTTCAAAGCTGTTTCTCTGGGAACTGAAAACCATAGTAGGTGGCAGATGTTAGTTTGCTTCTGGTTAAGAAGATCACTGTTACTGGTAGGGCTTCCTTCAAACATAAATGAGGAGTATTTCTATTTTTATAAAACCACTAAAGGACAAATGAAAAAATGCCTAGAGCAGATGAACATGAAGGGCTAATGATGATTTCAACATCACTTTCATTTAGAAATTTGAACTCGAAATTCTTCAAAAGTGGCTGAGGAGATAAATCCATGTCACCACAGACATTATATTATACTATATTAATTATATTTTATTAACTATATTTTATTAATTATGTTATGTTGTTATGTTATGTTATGTTATATATATAATTGATAATGTTATCGATTATATAGTGAAATTAATAATATCTATAATTTTCTAATGGTACATGGTACTAGATATAAATATCTATTCTGTATTATAGCTCTATTTAATTTTTGTTATAAAATAAGATACATAATGTTTTATAAACTGCAGACCCTAACACTAGCTGGAATCTGAAGAGAGTTTAGGGACTAGCCTATAGGCACTTAATTGTATTTCAAGTTGGATGAAGACAAAATGTTGATATTTAGGACTATTTCTTTCACACTGAAATTTCTGTAAGCTGCTGGTGTCAGGCCTCTCTGACCTGCAAGTGAAAAGTTTTAATTTGATACTTTAAATACCAGGTCTCCAGATCTTCCCTCCCAGGTCTGAGGATGCTAACCTGGAAACCTCTGCATGGGCTAAGAAATTTGTGACTAATTTGCTACAAGTGTTCTTTCAGAAATTGATGCACTGGATCTACTCTATTCTAGGAGCTCAGTACCATGCTTCAAAAGTCTCTAACATAATTCTGTCTCGTCAGTATTTGAAACTCATGTTCCCTGGCCACTGTCAAAAAAAAAAAAAATCCTCACTTATGCAGTACCAGGATTTGGAAGAATTTCCTGTCAATCTGTGCTTCCATGACAGTTACAAAAATTAATACTATGAGAGAAAGAGAGGTCAGGAGAATATTAAGACCATATCAAGAAAAATTTCACAATGGATGTTATTGGAGTATACGTGTGTGTCAAATATGAACTAAAAGGTGGAAAATCAGAATATAATATCTCTGTTTACTAGTGGCATTAATATGCAAATATTAATGTCCTAATATAAATAAATTCGTAAAAAATATATTAGTTATCACATAGTAACAGAAGTCTTCATCAAAAAGCCTCATCAGTAGATTAACCTTATATGTCGAGAGACTATGCACACACCTAAATCCAATAGAATATTTGTTTTTACATCACCTGGGCAAATGGGAGGCTAATTGGTCAAAACAGGGTAAGGACACAGTGACATCCACCTCTTAGAAGGTACTTTTTCCTTCCTGCCAGTAATTTTACAGTATTATGTAATTCTTTGCTTTAACTTCAATTTCATCGCTGCATTATTGTCACTTTACTCACATCTGATAGTAGCTTTGGCTTCATGCACATGCAAAAAAAACAAACAACTTTTTATATTTGTGGCTAAAAGAATCATTTTTCCCCAAAAGAATCAGAAATCTACTTTACTGTGGAATACAAAAATTGATATCTACAACACTTCTGCCACAAGAAAAGAAATGGTTTTGTAGATATACTTAAGTTGCTGCTTCATCTCCTCAGGTCTTCAAATTAGGTAAATTTTCATATTTCTTGAGATCAGTAAAATTGAAACAAAATATTTTAGTGTTTGGTATATATACACAAGTCACAGGAAATAGAATAGAAAATTAAATAATCAAACTCTAAAATTGGGAAATCCTCCTTTTCTTTATCTGAATCAACTCTGGAAGGTTCAACTAAAAAAAAAATTTATTTAATTTCTAATTTTAAAATTCTAACCTCATCATATTCAAATTTAAAAAAATAGACATATGGAAATTTCCAAGTGAAATGATCTTGGTATCAAAAGATTTTTTTGTAATAAAAATCCCTGTTTCTTTCATTTCTACAGTCTAAATGAAAAAAATTATGCTATACAGTGGCTAATATTGAAGTTTGCCCCTTTTTATGCAGTGACAAAGGACCTTCAGTAGTGTAGGCAGGAGACAGCACACCCACCCACACATCCAGGCACACGGGCACTCACTCAGCTATAAAAACGTGACCTAGCTTCACTTTGGTTCCAGCACCACACCAGGGAACCCAAGTTTCCTTCTGGCAGGGGACAGACTCACTCTGTGTAAAGCCTCTCTACAGGAATTATTTTTGCAGTATAGAATTTTTAAGGGTAATTCCAGAATGAAAGCATGCAATAGACTATGTAATTAAATACAAAAACAAGGAAGGAAAAAGAGTATCCAAGATGATGAAATGAAAAATACAAATATTGAAATTAATTACCATTCTGAAGCAAACAGATTTATGGTTATTTCAATTACAAAAGTTTTGTAATATTTTAAATTAACAACTATTTTAATTACTGATACAATTGGGCTGTTAGAAATTAATGAAAACATTATTTTTTTTACCTCAATTAATTGAAATGATAAATGGTGATGGGTTCAAAATTATCAGTACAAGATAAATGTATTTTTAATGTGTACTATAAAATACAAACTTTGTGTGTCAGTGATGCTTGTTTGATCAAATATTATTAATTATCATTTTGCTTGTGCTTGATGTGACTAAGAACTGCATGTATCAATCACACACAGACGTGTTCAAAGGTGGTGCTGCTCCAAGTTGTTGTGCAGTCATTACACTATAGCCTCTCCTGTGATGAGAAATGGAGAAGTCATAAATAAGATCATCTCTCAGCAGCCCACATATTCTTCTTTTGGGAATATCTGAGCAAAACTGGATTTTGTTGGTGTGAAATATCACCTTTAGTTAGATCTCTACAAACAATTATCAGCTAGCAGCACCTGCGCAACCTCTTCAGATTTGTTGTAAAAATATTTAGATTGGAAGAAGTTTCTCTTAGACAACAAAATGGCTTGAAGGGTGTAGCACTGAAATTATTCAGCCATTCTGTTGTGTTTGTTATTTAATTCTTTCACTTTCCAAGCAGAGGCAACAGAAATGCATACAGATTGTAAGGACAAGCTGACACTGTCCCTTAAAAGCACAAAACTGCACTGAAGGCATGAATATGGAGGGTATAAAAAGGGCTGAGTCCCAAAGGAAGTTTCAGGGAAGTTCTGGCTAGTTGAATGATGCAATCATTTTAATAATCACAAGTGTAAGCCATATTAAAGTGTGTCATTCATGACATGAAGGCAGCCAAGTCCCAGGGGCTGCCTCTTCCCTTTGTTCATCTGTCCAAAACCAACTACAGTCTGTCTTTGCTTTGATTCAAATCCATCTCTGAACTATGCCACATGTTAAAAGCATGACTGAAAGACACATTCTGCTTTAGAGTTTGTAGTTGCAAAAAATATTTGCTTCTCAATTTTATAATTTTTAATGAAAAAGGTTCCAATTCAGAGGAGTTAAATGCCTACTCTCTTTGCATGGCAGGCAGCTCAGGAAAAACCTCCATTTACCTGACCACTAATGCTTCTCACAGAGAGTTCATTGTCCAACCCAGCAGGCTAATCAAAGATGCTTTTTTTTCAGCCAGTTCTGATAATGGAAGGGAATGTATTCATCATCAGTCTTAGACTTACACAGATGTTCATTATTCCAGAAGAGAGATGAGTAAAAAGCCAAAAAGGTCTTGTAATCAGTGAAGGTTTCTATCATTAGACCAAAAGTAAAATAAAAGTAAAAACCAAAGTTGTTCAAGGGATGCTCTAACTTTAGTCAGCTGTCTGATCCCTTGAGCTCTTGTGAAAATTTTCTGAACCTACTCTTTTCCTCTGACTGCTCTGTTTGTCAGCCTCAAGGATGGGGATATTGCAGGACAGGTTTCATTGACCCTGTGTAATTTGAGGATTCCTTTACATGTAGGAGTAGATAGATGTAGTGTCTTGTATTGTGATTTAAATGATTGTGTGCTTCAAGTGATTTAGGTTAAAAAAGGAGTGTCTTTGCATGAGCTTTTACTGTGTTTAGAGTTTTCTTAAAAGCTGCTTAAGAATATTCTATGGGCTTTTAGGGGGAAAAGTAAATCCTTATTTATAATTAAGAAGGACATTGGGTTACTTTCTGCAAGTCTACATTGATATTCAATAATACAGATTACGGTAGAATAGAAAGTATTGATTTGAGCATTGATTTATCTTTTTTTCAATTTCTTATTGACTCCCAACCACACTTCTGTTTTTCATTTTGATATTTTCTTAGGTCTGTACTTGAAGATATTTAGACAGATGCTGTTTTCAAGGAATATGCAGTCACATACCTGGAACTCTGTACTGTTAGTTTACTCTATAAAAAGATTAATGGGATATCTTGGGTATATATGGATTGTCCATAATAACAATTTGATTGTGGAAAATTTTTCACTGTTTTTAGCTCATTAATGTTAACTAGTTCATCAATTAAATCTTAGAACTTCACAGAATATGTTCTTTTGGTTCTGGCAGATATAATGCTTAAAATTTAATTAATATGATATATGTTATATGCTGTGAGGACTCAAGAGAGAGACTATAGGATATCCTCTATGACTGTGCTGTTGATTTAAGGAGATGTTTCACCTTGGGGACTTTGACTTCAGTGATTTTTAGGGGTCAAGGAACCAAGATGTGGCCAGCATCTTTTCTGGTTTTTGAACATTCAGCTTTTCCTACTCTGACTTTTTATTTTTTTGTTTTCTTGGTACAACCTTTTTCAGTTTGGACATTTAGACAACACAGTGTTGCTATTACCAAGAAACAGTGCACAGAGATCATGGTTTTAAGGGTTTACATTATCATTAAAAAATAAACATGTGGTTTGAGAAGGGCTTTACATGTATTCAGGAGGAAGAGAAGAGTAAATTTCAGGGACCTAAATCCTCTCAATGTTTTCCCAAGAGCTTCAAACCAGTTCTGAAACAGAGTCTTATGACACTTTTTTCTAGCACTGTAGTGCCTTTTCTAATGAACATTTTTAATGTCTATTGCTTCTCTGATACTTTCTAAACATGTGGATTCTAATAATGTTTCCTCATACTGAAAGGTGATTCAGCTATTTCATTTTTTTTTGATAAAATATGGATCTTTTTATATATAGCGAAACAAAATTGAAAAAGAAATTATTAGATATCAGTACCAGTTTATTAAGCCTCTCAGAATTGTAATTTGCTACTGTTAGCCACAAAAAAATAAGATTCAGTACTAATCTGGGGCCATTATTAGCCCTTTTGCTCTCTTACAACCACAGTGATGTCCTGAGGCTGCCAAGGAAGTACAGACATTTAAGCATTAATCTTTTAAATGCCAGAACTTCCTACCTCTTGCTTTGAATACCTAAGAACATTTCTGGATGATTTTTCTTTTAAAAAAACAGAGGAGGAAATCAAACTTCCCTAGGTCCAACAACAAATTTATCATAAATTGTTTATGACACCCCTTCCAACAAAACAGGCCTCTTACTTAGGCCTCTTACTCTTTTTGAAAGAACAATGCTATGAATAGGCTATTAAAAACAATATATTTTTGTCTTCTAAGTCTCAAATCTGGTTTCTTTCAGCATTTTTTTTTTCTCCAGAGAACTTTGGCTCTAGCGAGAAATGTTTTTTCAAAGCACACTGCTACAAACACCATGTGACACTGTAGGGAATCCCTGCTGTTTACATGCTTTTCTGAGGTGCCCAATTCCCATTTTGTAAATAAAGCCAAGTGCTCCAGAACACAAATGAGTCCTTAACTCTGAAGGTCTTGAAATTTTACTGCTAGATTTACCTATTAGAGTCATAACTTGTTCTCAGGGGTAGCATATGCTCCAAGCCAGAACTGTTGGAAGAAAACCCAAGAGTAACCTAATGAGACTCAGCCCTTACAGGGTGAGGATGGTCACCTCACAAACAGGGACATGCAAAAGGCAGAAGTGTTCAACAAATTCCTTACCTCAATCTTTAACATGCATGATGGACCAAGGGGTCTCAGTGCCCTGAGCTGGAGGAGCATGGCTATGAGAATGATCAACTCTCACCCTAAAATTGTGCAGGACCTGGTGTTTCAGCTGGAACTCTACTAATCTATGGGGCCTGATGGAATTCATCCAAGAACCCTCAAAGGGCCGCTAATGTCATTGTGAAACATTTTTTTTTTAAAAACCAAGCAGTCTAGGGAATTCAGAGACATCCCAGCTGACTGGAAACTAGTAAACATTCTCCCAGTTTTCAAGAAGAAGAACCTTGGACTACAGGCCTGTCAGTCTTACTTCAGTTCCTGGAATAGTTGTGGAGAAGGTAATTTTGGGAATTTTTCTTTCAGGAAAAACACCTGAAAGACAACACAGCTGGCACAGCTTCATGAGTAGAAAGTCCTGCTTATCAAACCTGATTTCTGACAAGGCAAACCACCCAGCTGAACAAGGGAAGCCCGTTGATGTAATCCCTTTGGATTTCAGTAAAGATTTTGATACTGTCTGTCACAGGATCCTTCTGGACCAAATGTCCAGCACTCAGCTGGATAAACACTTTATGTGATGGGTGAGCAACTGGCTCATGAGTCGGGCACAAGGGGTTACAGTGAATGGGTGACATCAGACTGAGGACCTGTCACCAGTCACCAGTGGGCTTCCACAGGGTTCCATCCGTGGCCCTATGCTCTTCATCATCCTCATAAATGACTTGGATGTAGTGCAGGAAGGGATATGGAGCAAGTTTGCAGACAACACAAAACTGGGAGGAGCTGTTGACACTTTTGAGGACAGGGAGACCCTGCAGAGAGGCCCTGACAACACAGAGGACAGGGCAACCACCAACCCTATGAAATTCAACATTGGAAAGTGCTGGGATGGGGCAGGTCTGGATGTACAAACAGACTGGGGAATGAGATGCTGGAAAGCAGCACTGCAGAAAGGGACCTGGGGGTCCTGGCTGAAGGAAAGTTGAAATTGAGTCAGCAGTGCCCTGGCAGCCAGGAGGACAACCTGTGTCCTGGGGTGCATCAGGCACAGCATTGTCAGCTGGGCAAGGGAGGGGATTGTCCTGCTCTGCTCTGAGCTAGGGCAGCCTCACCTTGAGTGCTGGGATGCCCCAATATAAGAAAGGTATAAAGCTATTGGAGAGCACCCAAAGCAAGGCAGCAAAGATGGTGAAGGGCCTTGAGGGGAAGCCGTGTGAGAAGCTGCCAAAGTCACTTGGTCTGTTCAGTGTGGAGGAGACTGAGGGGAGACCTCACTGCAGTTACAACTTCGTTGTGAGGGGAAGAGGAGGGGCAGACACTGATCTTTTCTCTCTGGTGACCAGTGACAGGACCCTAGGGAGTGGCCTGAAGTTGTGCCAAGGGAAGTTTAGGTTCAATATAAAAAAAAGATTCTTCACCCATCTTCACTCAGAGGGTGGTTGGGCACTGGAATGGGCTCCCCAGGGAAGTGGTCACAGATAACAGCAAGCCTGACAGAGAGCAAGAAGCTCTCAGGCACATGGTGTGACTTTTAGCTATGGTGCTCTGCAGGGCTGAGGGTTGTACTCAATGACCCTTGTGTATCCCTTCCAGCTCAGCCTATTCTGTGATTCTGTGAAAACCTATCCATCTGCCAGATCAGAATTGCTCCGGCATCGCCCTTTGCTGCCTAGATTGTCTAGCACTCATTTATTAAATAAATGTAATTATTATTCAATGAGTAGCTGGTAGATGTTCAGCTGTGCCCTTTTTGCATTCCTAGCAATTCAGCCTTTTCTGATGGAAGTGATTGGAAACAGCCAGCATTATGAGTACTTGGGGGCATCATCTTGGCTGGCCACTATAAGCTCACTATTTTACATATAATAAAAGAAAATTTATTTTAAAAAAGATTGCATTTTGGGTAAGTTGTCTGTATGACCTTGTTGTGTAACAGTGAGTCTTGAAGTGGTGTGAATATGATTGATGAGACACAACATACCAGAGACGTCTTTTGTCATCTTTTCTAAATCAGGCTCTTTTTTTCTTTTCCTTCATTTGAGCTTTGGGATATTTAATTTTTAAGCATCTTCATTCAAGAATCAGGATATATCCTGCCCCAGGTACAGTTTAGCCTTCCAATGTGCAAGCTCTCTTGCTGCAGCAATGCAGCTTACCTTTTAACTTCAATTCTCTATTTGTATTCCTGATGGAGGAATTGCCACACATTTGTTGTCTGTTTCTGAAGGATAGGGACAAATTATGTGACACAGCCACTTCTAGAAATTAGCCTTGCCTGGAATGTTAGGCTGCAAAACCAGTAAAAAATGAAAGACTTCCATCAAAAGGGCATCTTAGTGGTATTATCTTTTCACCTGTCACAGTTCCTGAAATATTGGGAAGTAATTCCTGCAAGAAAGCAAGCAAACACAAGAGAAAAGTATCACAGAGAAAGAAAAGACAGCAAAATATTTTTCCCTGTAGAGTTATCCACTTCTGAAATGGTTAAGAATTTTCTGTCATGCAGATGCGAGCATTTACACTGGGAATGTTACCATGCTTGTTATTCCCTCTCAGTATCTAGAAGACATAGTATTTAAAAAGAAGGTGCTTGTGACTCATGCAGCCCAGAAAATTACTTCTGAAATTTCCATTCTTTAGAAAATGCACAGGGAAATAGAGACAATTTTGTTACAGATTTACATTTCCTGATTTAATCAATGTGGCATGAAACTTGACCAATTTCAAATATGCTGAGACAAGTTCATTTACTGATCATGCTAATTTACAAATTTAAAATGCCATGGGAGAAACTATGCTATAGGCTGAGAAGGATGGTGGGTCAGTAAGAAGAGAGCAGCTACCTAGTATACACACTTATTTTCTTTGCAGAGGTTTTCTCTCTGTCTGAGACAAGGGTTTGAGTAATTGTTTTTACCCTAAGTTAGTTTTCTGAAAAGGACAAAAATACAGGAATATTCTGGTAACTGTAGCAACATTGTCCTCTTTCTTTGAAATAAAAGAGGAGACCACAGAATGCCATCAGGAGTGTTGTATGTTCCAAGTAAAAAACTGCAAGGAATCTCTGAGTTATATCCAACTCATCTGGCCAAGCAGAAGACTTTAAAAGTGTTTTTAAAGAATTGTTTGCATAATTGGAGAGATATCCTTGCTCTCTAGTCTAACCATGCTTTGTATGGACAAACATCAGATATTTTCATAGCAATTACTATGAATTACACACATAAGAACGCAGAGTCAAAACAGCAACTAAAATGTTAGTTTTTCCTCTAAAAAAATGTTTGTGGTATAAATCCTGAAATCAACACCTCCAGAACCCAGATAATTTCGTAGATATTGTTGCTATTTTAAATATTTTAATTAAAGTTGAAATTCTGCCTAGATTGAGAGAAGATAAGCAGACCACAGAAAGTGTGCAGCAAGATCAGGTTTATGTACTGGAATAGTAAAAAGTAATTTAAAACAGGAAATAAACATTGATAAGATTCAGAAAACAGTGAAGGGAGTACATGGTAGAGAAAGTACAAAAAACACAACAGAATTAGAATATTTTGCAGACACTAGGGAGAAACTGAATTTATATAATCTTGCATTTTATCAGAAAGGAGACATGAACACAAATACAAAACTCCATAGAGCAGAATATAATTCCTAAGAGAAATATTTATGTGACATACTGAATGATGCTGACAAGTTTATTTCTCAATATCTGTGCATATATAATATATATTTCTTTGACCTACCTATAGTGTGACTGTGCCATAATGAACAGAATATCTATGCAAGAGGCAATGAAATATTCACTAAGGCAGTTGATACTTCTGAGATACATTCCAAGGTTAAGAAATGCCCTGAGACTGACAAAAAATCTAACACAAAAAGAATTGTCACCTGAAATAAATTTTAAGATCCATAAATCTTAGGTTATTGCTTGGAATTCTTAATGAATAAACTAAGTAAAAGTAAAGATAATGGGGAAAAATCATTTACATCCACTGCTGCCATGTCAAATAAATTACAAAACACTTTACTGGCATTTTGAAAATGATTGTAGAAGCTCTTGAGGAAAGAGATGGTTACAAAATGCAGCAGACTCATCTTCAGTGATAACCCCCCCATTATTGATCATAATACTTCCTTCTAGCAGTGTATATAAAATCACAGTTCAGCATTTCTTTATGCTCATTTGACCTCATTATTTAATACCAAAGCTTCATGAACTTGAGATTCTTTTTCTCTCACTAAAACATCTAAAAGTTAGGCATCCAGCTCAAAGCAGATTATCACAGATTTATTTTATAATCAATGAAAACAGGTCTCTTTCTCAGGAAATTCATCTTGCTGCCAGCATAAATGAATATTTCAGTTTCCTTAAAATAGTTATCTTGAGCTTCTTGAGATCCAAATACCTGCATGTGCTTGTCAGATGGGATGCAAGACAGGTGGGACACCCATTCCCATGGGATATGCATCCTGGTAAATGAAGTGCCAGAAGTGACAGCAGACACCTGGGTTCTGACAAGTGAGTCTTCCCCTGAGCATCCAATGCAGTGGTCACTCTGAAGGGCTCTAGCTATAAAGGGAGCTTAGGATGATGACTTAAATGAATGTTTATAGCTTTTAGATACTTAAACTCGGTGCCACCTTTTATACTAATATTTTTTTTCCTGTGAATAATGCAACTCACACAGATGAAGAAGTAGATCCTCTCTATATGATTGGCTTGAATACCACCTTTATCTACAGAATCTATGCAAAAAAAAATTCCTCTGTTGATGTGAGATTTCCCACAGGAGAGACTGATTTGAAGGGGACAGGTGCTAAGTATCTATCAACAATATCTATTTTTAGATTTAGAAAATAATGTGAGAGAAAGAGACAGTAGATATTATGGGTGAAAGTATTATCTTTTTTTCCTATTTTACTCTCCAAAGTTGTCATGCTGTCCAATATTGCTCTGCTAAGGGCAGTATTACTTTATGTGCTTAATTTAGGTTTATATAGCAAGAGGAGAGAGCGTGGTTTAGATCAGTTGCCTTTGTAAAATACTCTGAATTGCCATCTAGAACAGCCAAATCCATGCTTTGACCCTAAACAGCCAAGAGGAACAAGTCTCTGTGCTAAGCTACACCAGTCCCATTTCATGTCAAACATAAACAAACACAGACAGCTTTACCTGCTCCTTTCTTTTGCCTTTTTTGTCTGCTTCTCTGTATGTTTATGTAGGTGGCAGAAACATATGCTCACATCCTCATTTGCCTGCCTGGGGGAACAGGCAGATTAGAATTTGTCTCTTCAGACATTCTTCTGAACAGTGTAGTATATATAAAATAAATATCTATTTGTTCTTCCCTATGGAAGGGGTTCCCTTTGTATAGCTAATTATCCCTGGAATTACAACTCAGTTCCAGGATGCTTACATCTGACATGGGCATTCTCTTATGTAAAAGTTTGCTATTTGTTTCCCTGGTCTAATAAATGCTGCTTTATTTGAGGTATACGTGGGAGAAAGGAAAAGACATGTTTCTCAGCCTCATTCCTTTGAAAGTACGAAATTGAAATTCAGGTGGATTGTCTTATATTGTAATTGGAGAATTAAAATTAAATTGAGTCTCCACAGGCTGCTTTTTCTTATGCCTTCATATCAAACATTTTTTGTGGTTTGCTAGAAGGCTGTTATGATGATGATATTATTGGTGTATATGCAGATCCAGAGTCAGACATTTACTCATTAGAAGAGTTATCTGGTGGAAAATTGGAAGCTTGAGACAAGGTAGCAAATATTTAACAATGCCCACAATGTGGGTCCAAAATGTGGAAGCCAATTTAATGGTTGGTAGACACATGCATGACACTATGTGTCCAAAAATATATGACAGACTTTTGTGATGGATGGCAGATGGCTTTTTTGTTGTAAAGCATGCATGTGAGAGATGAGTACAAGTTACTTATTCATAAAGTCAGCAATGGATATAAGTATTGGGTTTTTATACAATTTTATCATGTAGTTCGCATAAAATTATTTAGGATGATAAAATTTCATTACAGGAATAGTTTTGCTAAGATAGAATTTGCATTCTTTTAAGTGTCTGCATGATAACAGGAAGGGTAATGAAAATAGTGGGGTTTGGGTTTTCTTGTAAATAGGCTAGAACCAGCTGTCAGTTTTGGTGATATAGATGAACAGTACTTTATAGAACCAGGGGTAGATAATTTCTAAGCAGATTGTTTCTTAGTTATTCTTAGAAGAAGCATATGTACTGCATATCAATGCCAGGAAATCACTTGCAGCTAGTGTGTTAGTAGCTAAAAAATACTGCTATTAATTGACACTTATAAATTTAAACTACTCATATACTTTGGCCAGTAATACTACAAACACAGAATAATTTAAGTAAGGCTGGAAATCTAGTGAAAAAACCCTAGCTTTAAGTGTTAAAACAGGATTTCTGAGAACTTCCTTGAACAGTAAATTTTGTGGCAATACAAAAATTATGCAAAGTTAGTTCTACTGATAGAACTATTTTTAGTCTTTTGGTGAGAATTTCAGTAAAGTCTTTCATAGAATGCTTTTGGGTACTTTGGAATTCAGAATACCATAATTGCTTGAATTTCCTTAAATGGTACAGTTTAACTGACCCAGCTCCAAATTTCCAAATTGGAACATTAGTTTTCTCATGGAAGTAAAAAGTCAGTCTTCAAAATTGGTAAGGATATGCAAGGTAGATGTTGCAAGCCAGCTAGGAAGAAACCTAACCATAAGATGGGTGTACTGAGAGTTTGTAGTTTCCGACCATCTCGTTATTTCTACTTGGGAAGCAGGGCTGAGTGAACACTAAAGCTGCTTTCCTCAAACTGTGAAAGATACACTACAATGATTCTTGTCTCTAAAATGCAACCCTGCTTCTTCTTGTATTAGTAGTAGCAGTATTCATATGGAATATTTCCTTATTTTTCCCTAGGCACTTGGAGAATTTCTTTAGCAAAGCAAACAAAACAACCTTGCATGTTGCAGACCAGATTATTAAAATATGCTGAATCAAAAAAAAAATTTTTTTTTTAATTAACCCCAACATTTCTATGCATATATGCTAATAAAGGAAATTGGAATGGCAAGATAGGTTCTTCTGTGAAAAGTGTTCTTTGTCGCAATAAAAAAGCCCAAGGAAAACTAAATGTGATATTTCAGTCTTTGAGAAACTCAGAGGCTGTAGAGTTTTGAAGTATTTTAGTGTTTAATATGGGAAGCCATGATCCTGGCTTTGTCCCACTGATCTTTACCAAACGTTAAAAAAAAGGAAAAAAAAGAAGAAAAAAAGAACAGTCAAGACAAGTTTTGTGAAGCTTTATTTTCATAAAAGAGGTATTTTGATTTCCCCATTAAAAATAAACAAACCCAAAAAACAAAACAACAACAACAACAAAACCCTGTAAGAAACTCTCTACAATTTTAGCCAAAATTTATGTTTGAACAGTACAAAATCAATGGAGGAGAAGAAGATTGCACAGGATAATTGCAGAAGATTGCACTTCTGATTTAAATCAAAGGGTTTTTGGATGGTAAGTTCTCCAACTTTTTCAATAACACATGAAAGTCCTAGTGTAGATGGTTTTCTGTAGGTTGTGAAGATGGAGGTAAAAAATGGGAAGCTAATTTCAGCCTGGCTAGCATAGCACATTACTCATTTGGCCTATAACTGAAACATTCTATATTCCCTGAAACATAAGCAGCATCCTGCTGTGGAAATGGGTTTATTTGCTGCTGCTGGTGGTGGTTGATATCATTATGCTTTATTTTGCTAATCTTCAGAACAGCGGTTAACTGTATGTAGTGCACAGTTTTTATGGATCATGTACAGTACAATTCAAGTTATATGCTGGAACAGAGAGAAAAGACTCCACTTGGTTTCAAAGACTTCAGTCTTGGAGATATGTTACATTTCAAGGATTTTTTAATAAATTCATATCTAATATATCTTGTGGTTTGGTCTGCAGTCAGATGGCTTTCAGGGCTACTGATTACAAATTTGAATAAAACAGATAATAGTTGTTATGGTAGAAGAACAGTAAGCCCTTTGTAGAGGAGACATGTTTTGCTTTCTTCTTTTTATTGTTACAGTAAATGTTTCTATATTTGTTCTGTCTTGGTCAGAATATCTGACAAATGATAATAATAAACAGATCAATAGCTACAGTTCAGATCTTCAAAAAACTAGCTAGCAGAAAATGCTTCCATTGAATTGTTTGCAAAGAACTGTCTCAAAACTTCAGAAAAAAACCCAAGCTCCCTTCATATATGCAAGAAGTACTGAAAGTAATAAACTATGAAGCAGCTATATTTTAAAATTAAATGGAGGTTATGAAAAAACAGTGCAAGAATTATTTTATTTTAAAGAAAACCCATTAGCTTCCTGCTTGAGGTATCTCTGTTTTTCTTTCAGATAAATCACAGCAACTAGGGAAAGCACATTTAAAATCTTCAGTGAACATTGAAGGTGCTCATTTGGTGCTGTTCAATTTCTTCCACCACAATCATTTAATTAGTACTAAAGTATCTTCTGAATAGAAGTGTTTACATTAATTAAACACTCTAAGTTATTAAGGATGTGAAAAACCTCTTAAACACACCAAAAAATGTTGACATGTTGGATATAAATTAAATAAAAGATCTTAGCCTAATAACATCTGTGACCCATTATCTTCCCTGTTCTTCTTTCTGATGAGTAAAATAATATTGCTATGCATAGTATTTTTCCTTTTATGTATCTTAATTATTGTATTTCTTACATTTACATGTATAAAGGAAATGAAAATATCATTTTCTATGTTATTCTTTCCAGAAACTATTGGAATTCACTCATTTTCCATGTTATTACTGGGAGGTCCTGAAGAGACACTAAAGCATGCTAAACACCCCACCCTTCAGTTTAAGTCCACAGTTTGTCCTGCTTGCCATGAACTTGCAAAGTTGGATGTTTGTGTTCTCCTTGCAGCAAGCAGCATAATACAGATGCCAAGAATGATGACACACATTCACTCCACCTCCTCTTCTCCAGACTAACCAACCACACTCCTCTCTAACCCTTTCCTTGGAGAATATTTATTTGTCCGCTGAAAACTTTCATTCTTTTTCTCTAGGCTAAGCAGCTGGGTCACATTTTTATTGATGATTGTATTCCACACTGAATATGATGTCAGTGATTTAGGAATGGTATCCCCCAGTACAGTATTTCCCCTAGGAAAACCAAAAATACAAGATGCACCCCTGCCCCATATGGTGGTAGATACAAAAGGCAATGACCACAGATTAAGATAAAAAGCACATTAATGGAAACAGCAATTAGATAAGAAAAGAGTAACAGCAAAACCACAAATAACAAAAATATACAAAAAGAGGGCGATTTGCATGCAAAAATCCTCACCAAGCCCAGAACAATGAAAAACAAGGGCAGACAGACCCTCCCCCTACCACACTTTGCCCACAACCCTAAGCCACACCACTCCTTCCCAGAAGCAAGAGTCCCTGTGACGATATAGATGGTATTACTTAACAACCTAGACACGCCTACAGAGCTCCAGGCTTCATCCCCTTATGGGTACTGTGAAAAAAATTAGTTCTGTCTCGGCCAAAACCAAGATAATACTTCAATGAGGTATATTTTCAATATTCAATGCACTGGTAAGCAGTGAGATGATTACGTATATTTTGGAGGCCATATTCCCTTTCTACATCTATTCAGGTTGGTCACCATTTCACAGTGGCATGACATTGCAGCCTTGTGGTCCCCAGATGTTTCTTTTCTAGATATTATGTACACATTTGAATATTCCTGCTCAACTGTAGTACTTCCTATGGTCTGCTCAGAACTTCCTCTTTTTATCTATTCCATTCCACAAAGTTAACAGGCCCATTTTGAATGTGGTTTGAATTCTCCAACATACTGGCTGTCCCTCCCAGTATGGTACCAGCAGCAAACTTAATGAGTAAAATCACCACTCTGTCATTCAATTATTTAATGAAAATATTTAACAGAAACTATAGAATTGACTAATGAAAAATTCTTTCTCATACATTCTTCTGTCTTAACAGTGAACTATTGATAATTGCTGTCCTTGGGCGTTTTTATGTTCTATTATCAGTTAGACTGGCATTACATTACTAGTTTATGAGAATTTCATGAGATAGAATGTTTTTCTGTCCCTATGACCTGCCATCCTGCTGTGGAAGGAAATTAGATTATCTAGATGTGATTTGTTGTTGGCAAATCCACGTTGGCTGATTTGGATTTCCTTATTGCTTTGCAGGTGTTAATGGTATGTTGATCTGTCCAACTGTATAGAAGGGACTGTACGTATCTTTTACATCACATAAGGTAAGCTGGCTGTCACAGAAGTGACTGGTCCTGCTGTTGTTGCAAAATACAGGTGCCATTTTGAGCCCTGTTTCAGTCCTTTGGCTAGGATCAATTTTTTTATTCATAAACCAGAGAAAAGTGCTTGGGGACTAGAGTAGTTGTTAGGAACTGCTCTTAATAAGTGATATGGATATAACTAGATAGGAGTTGTTATATAAGTCTCAGTTTCTAATTTTGCTAACCACAGAAACTCTGGGAGTCAACATGAATTTTAAAATGAAAACCTCTGTTGTTAATAATGGATAAAATGTCTGCGGTTTCCGTTGTTGAAATTTAGGTCTATCTCAAGTGAGACAAGAAAAAGACACTTTTCTTTTTGAGTCTATAGATTGGAAGGTGGTCATGGAAAATCTGTAATCACCATGAATCCAATTAGAGTCTGTTATGACAGACCATCAGAACAAAGCTTCAGTTAAATACAGGTATGAACATTAACTGAAACACTTAAAAGCAGGAAGCCATCAATGTCTCAATCTTCTTATGGAAATACCTGCTTCATTAAGTTTATTGCTTTTTTTTCAGGTCTGCTTTGGACAGAATCTGTAATTTTGCAAAGTATTACAACCAAGTAAATGATGGTCTACAGCAGAGTTCTGTGCTTTCAGGTCCCAGGGTCTAGATAAGCAGCCTCTGTTCTAGACCATGGGTGGGGTCTCAAAAGGTGCCCTCCAACCTAAACAATTCATCATGGAGCATGGTCTTGTTCATACTAGGGGGAAAAAAAATCTAATACGGATAGGACCAAATAATGACCAGACAATTACCAAATCAACTATTGAATTCATTGATTTCATCCTGTGGTTTCTAAGTAGCTACTTATGTCTATTATTATGTAGCCTAAAATCATCATAAAAATATATCTCACATTTCTATAGATTGAGTTACAAGTGATGGAAGATAACATTACCTCTTCTTCTGTCCATTTTCCCAAATTCTTTGTTTCTGCACATTTTTTAAAATTTATTTTTAAGAAAAATAGTGACAGTAGCCTGTGTACTTGCAGTAGTTTCAATATCTGCAGAGCTATATGTTTCAGAGCTGCACAGACATGATGTATGACTAAGAGAGTGATGGCTTTAGATGCACGCACCTCTTCAGCCTGGCTTAGGAAGTCTTTGTGCTCAATCTCTTGACACATTGAGGTCTCTGAGTAAGCATCTGTAAGTCATCTGTGAGTGCAGCATATTTTCTGCTGGATGGCATGTCAAGCGTGTGCATGTGTTTGGAAAGGCTGTATGATTTTGTAGTGGATGCTCAAAAAAAGAGACATAACAACACAGTTGGCATTTCTTTATTGTGAATTTAGGATGAAGTGGTAGAGTCCTTTCGGGGTGATTGTGCTCTTATTTTCTGTGCTGGATGAAGTTCTTGCTTTGTAAAGAATATCATTCTAAACAAAGTTTCTACATCATGTTTCAACCTGAACAAGGATTTATCAATTTCACCTGCTGTTGCTAGTAGTTGGGACAAACGATACAGTAATTTGTGGCTTGCTGGACCAGTTTGTGGTTTTCCACCATCCACAGGATCCACAGGTAGTCCACAGGATCAGGAAAATCTAAGTAGCTCTCAGATGGTTTCTTTTGCAGGTGTCTCAGATTCTAAGTGCAGTTTCAAATTCAGTTAAAAGATAGTTTTCTGAAAGCAACAGGTCTGAAGCATCATAGTTTTGTTTTTCTTACCTTACTCTGGGGCTTGGGCAGTTGACATAGTTTTGAATTTCCTTCATCAGGGGAATACTGTGGCCGAGCAAATCTTCTCTAACTCAAGGGAAAGCACTGAAAAGACGGCCCTTATTTTTAAAGTAGCAGTAACTAAGTGCTTTAAAATTCAGACCACTTAAAGACAAACTACCAAATCTCCTGGACTCTCCTTCTTCTTCTTTCCCTTCACCTCTTTCTTATTCATCATCACTCCCAAACTAGATAAAAGTTTAAATCCTCTGTCAAAATGTTTCTGTCAATTTCTCTGCTAGTTTCTAAATCAGGCAATTTTTCCTCAGAATGAGTCTTTTGATTCATGTCATCTAAACTTCGGAATATTATGCTCAAATTAAAGCAAAAAATGGCCAACATATTTTCTAAAGGTGGTCCTATTCCTCTGCTTTCAATCAGAACTTTTACTGAAGCCTGTGAAGTTAAAGCTAAATAATGGCCTTTAAGAAATACACTTTTATGGAGTTTGTGCTGTGTTCAGTATTTGGGGATAAGGTGTAAGTGGAGTTACACTGGAGAGAGGAACCTGATCTACAGCTTTGATTACTTGAGGAATAAAAATACCAGCATATTTTGAGTGACATTATATGATGCTTCAACAAAGAAAATGGGTTTTATTGAATGCAACCTTCACTGACATCAACATCTGCTTTTGTGTCTAGAATTTTTAAACAAGACTCTTGCGTATTCTGATTTTTTTTCCTAAGAAAGCATTATGTAAATATTTTGTATAAGCTTTTTCAGCCTGAATTTCTATTGTACAAGGAATGACTCACAAGTCTTCATTTCAGGGCCAATCCTGCTTGTAAGTTTTGACTTTGGCTAAAATCCAGGAGAAGCAACAAAGAAAGAACAACCATAACTCCTTGAGAATAAGTTACAAATAAATAATATTGGGAAACAGATGATGAAAAATCAGAAGGTTTCATTTCTAGAGTTTTTAATAGCTTTCAGTGCATAGAAATCTGTGCCTAATATCTTCTAATGCTATGTTGGCACTTTTTGTTCACAGGCTGGTCTCTTGGGGTTACAGAGCAAAACACCTGCTGACTTGAGCGATCTGGTTTACTGGAAAGTGCCCCAGTCCATGGCAGGCTGCTTGGAATCTTTAAGGTCTCTTCCAGCCCAAACCATTCTATGATTCTGTGAAACTGTGGATCATGCCTTTGTAATAGCACCTGGGAGAGGTTTATGTTTCTTATTCTGGGCATTATATCAAGTGGAGACATGCCTTACAAGCTTTGTGCTCACCAACTCCTTTCTAAGACAGATCCACCAGTTTGGATCCAAAGCCACTGAAATGTTCTCCTGTCAAAAATCTTAAAGTCTTGGTTGGGACCAAAGGTCTAAAACCTGTAGAGACCAGAGTAGGATATGTGATGTTGAGTATAATGACATCTGGCAGCATGTCTTATGAAATTTGTACCAAATTTTGTGTATGAATGCCTGCACTGAAATACTGCTACTTCTTTCTTCTTTCTTCTTCTTTCTTCTTTTCTTCTTTCTTCTTTCTTCTTTCTTCTTTCTTCTTTCTTCTTTCTTCTTTCTTCTTTCTTCTTTCTTCTTTCTTCTTTCTTCTTTCTTCTTTCTTCTTTCTTCTTTCTTCTTTCTTCTTTCTTCTTTTCTTCTTTCTTCTTTCTGTCCGTGCTTTTTTTGGTAGGTGTTTTTTATTATTACCTTTTCTCTCCTGGCTACTTTACTCTGCAACTAAAAACTTACAGAAGAGTAGAGTGAAGGAGGTTGGCAACTTGCTTGAGATTTATGTATTTGGGTTCAGTTTGGTTGTTATAATTTTGTGATTTTTTTGTACAGATTCTAGCCACTTAGAAAAGTTCTTCTTCATAGCTTCATTTTTACTTAATATGCTAATCAGAAATTGTACTTCTGTGATTCCATTTTTTCATTCCTCAAATCACCATATTAAAGTAAGTTTTATTCTACCTCTTCTTTTTTTTTTCTCCCATAAACATATCACAGTATTGCAGTAAAATATTACTAAGGACTGGTTTTTGTTATTTTGGATAGACTTATTATATATTAGATGTCACCATTCCAGCATCATTTTCTCTCAGTGTATTTGAATTTTACATGATTTTAAAACCACATCACACTGCTTTTCACTTTTTTGAGAAGCTACTTGATACGTTTGAGTCTTAGATTTTTACAAGGCTGAATGAGCCAGTCTCATATCAGATAGGTATTTATTTTTGGTAGTGTGATACTGTTATTTTTAATACTTAAAGCTAAATTTTTTGAGTGTTATTTTTATAGAACTTCCACTTTTTCTCCAGTTTAAAAGCATGAATATTTGTTAACAAATTTAAATATAAAGTTCATCCTATTTCAGAATAAATTCCGTGAGGGAACTTATAAAGACAATATCATGCTGTTATATATTTCATCAGTTTTAAAAACAAATATGATTAATTCTAAGTTTACATTTAACAAAATACTGTAGTTCTTCTAAGCTTTATCATTTTGTACTGATTTCTTCTGATGCTTCTATCACACTGTTCTTTTTTCACCTACTTCTGATGTCAATAATTTTAGCAAGAGTGGCCAGTTCTGGTATGCATGACTAGAACTGAGATGGAAGGTACAGGAACCCAGTGTCAACCACACTGCACTATAATACCTAAGCATCAACTGTAATATGAAACAAAATGGAAAAGGGTTTCTACAAATATTTCAATTTTTAATATCAAGAATAATTTACAATGAAGGTGTCAGTCATCACTGGCTATTTTAGACAGACCAAGACAGTCTTTCCCAATTTGCAAGGAAAAATGTGTTATATGTTTTAGATTATGTGCTCAGCTTGCAGAACTTTTTCCATGTAAATGATTTAACCTTTTAGCCATTTGGAAGCTAGAAGTAGCAGTATTCAAATTCATATATGTAATTGAATTGCAGATGTAAATTTTGAAAAGTATTATCAAAAATGAAAGTCTCATCTGACTGGAAATTTACCTCTTCATTTGTACATGTTCCACTACAGAACAACATGAGTCAAATTGAGAATTTTCCACTGGCCACCAACTCATTAAAAAGAGACAGTAACAAAATAATCATCATGACCCTTATCAAAGGGACCTTTTAGTATAGAAAAATCTCTTTCTCTTCTCTTTGGCTAATCACTTTTGCACAGCTTCTAGTTCCTCAGCAGTCATTCACTAGTCCCCTAGCCACTGTGAGAGCTCCATTTAATTTTGCCTGTGACCTTCTCTTCCTGCAAAAAATCTATGTGAAACTGCTGGTGTCAGAAAAGGTTTTATCATAGCCATACAATGGCTGGTCAGTGATCCTTCTCTGGACTGTTATCTCTACCTTACCCAGCTTTGCTGCTGCTCATACACCCTTCCCTTTTATTCCATGGGTACTCCCAAACTGATGGCTTCTCATGCCTGCATCTTGCCCTGAGGACTTAATTCTTGCCATGTGAGTGACATGGTCATTCTACAGGATAAAAGGGGAAGAAGCAACATGTATCCTTTAGTGACAGGGTGACTGTGGAAAAGGTTAAGTATACAGCAGTGGAAACCAGCCCTGTGGCCTTCTTGTTTCAATGTGGATGCGTGGAATTGTCATCACTCTGTGATAATTTTGGAATTTATTCCAATTGATTTTGTATAACCAGAATAATGTCTCATAATGTTGTGTAATACACCTCAAGAAAAAGAATATGAAGTAGGGCTTCAGTCAGTGGTGTCCTATGTGATAAGGGTTCTCCTATCAGAGGCTTTGTCCCATTGTTTTCTCCAGTGTCTGGGTTTTTTGTCTTTTATTTATTACTATTTTGTTATGACAGTAACACAGATGTCACTTTTCAAATTCATTATTGCTGTTGTTTCTCAACATTTCCCAAATGAAACCATGGTGAGACAGAGCACCATGTTTCAATTTCCTTGATAATCATTTTCTCTAAGGAAGCTGATAGGTTTCAAATTGATGTTGATGATGAAGGCACTATTTGTATACAGCTAGATTGGTGAGTTAGGTTTTTCTCTCTCTCTCTTCTTTTTTTCCCCTTTTTATCTTTTTTCTTTGTTTTTTTTCTTTTTTTTTATTTTTTCCACTTTTTTCCAGAACAACAGCCTTTATGCTTTCCAGGTCACTGAAAATGGAACAGAATGCTCTGAGCTATGTGCCCTTCTGAGTGGAACTGTTTTGTTCATATGCACTGATGCTCCCTTTGTAAAGAAATAAAAAAAGCAAGCAGCAGAATGCAGAAGTGAATTTTTTTGATTCTGTGCTCTAAGTTTAACAAAACAAACAGATTACGGACCTCCTTTGTATTTGAAATATTTCACATATTTGGTCAGGTACATTTTGCTACAACATTTGATAATTTTTATTGCACTACAAGGTTAATGTTTATATGAAACTGTTCTATTTCTGCAATGACACTTTAATGCAGTAGTATTTTTCAAAGAAAACATTTCTTTATACATTTTTTTCTCTGCATAAACAGTTTTTCACCCTTGGATTATCCTAATATTTAAAATATTAAAAATTGTTTTATAAAAACACATAACAGCATCAAAATAGTCATAATACCTGTAAAATTTGTTTTATTTTAAAGGATCTGATTCTGTGGACACAAGTATAATGAATGCTGGCTAGCCTGAGATGAAACACAGAAGAAAAGCTGAGATGAGGGAAATCTTTGCTACAAAGACATATTTTCTATAAATGTGGAAAAAAAAGAAGTATCTTGCTGCAAAAAGAATGGAGGTAGGGAGCTCCCCCTTTCTTGAGTATAGCTTATTAGTTTTTCCTGTCGATTTTTAAGTACCCTAAGACTGATGGATTCTAGTACAGAAGACAGATGTAAAAGGAAAGATTCAAAATTTTCAATACAGTGCAATTTTAGTAGTATTAGATAGGAAGAGATAGGAAGGGAAAACACTATGAAACTGTGACTGGGTAATCATGATAATAGAAAATGTGTTCTAAATATGTTTTGAGTGATAAAATACAGTGGATGGAAGCTTCCTTCCTATTTATGTCTGTGAAATAGCAAATCATTACAGACATCTAGCTTTCATCTCTAAAAGATTGAAATTTCAGTGATGAGACTTCCTTTTCCTGTGACATCACAATTTTCATATCTGTGGTAAAAATGTTAAAATATACTTGCAGATTTTTTCTCTTAATGTGATTATATTTTCATAATCTCAGTAGAGGAATTGGTATTGAGTATGCTTTCAGAATCATCCATACAGTATCTGAAAAAAATTCTTTCACTAACGTGAAACCAGCACATATAAATATATGTCTATATATTTATGTCTATATATTTATGTACACACAGAGACAAAATTTGAGATTGTTCTATATCTGGGGCTGTTAAATTGTTCAAAGTGAATGTTGATTTTGAATGCCTTTATTTATCACTATCAGTCTTGAAACATCTGATGGGGACAATCTTCATAAGGCAAATGTAGGTCATTTTCCCTAGATTTTAATTTTTAATCTGAGTACTCAACAAATAAGCCACTGCATAAACTTGATTTTTTTGTTTGCTGTTTTTTTTTATTTCAAATATAGGTCAATGGTTCGTAACATCCTGGATGGGTTCCTTGTTTTCTTTCCTTTTCTTTCCAATATGCTGATGAAAAGAGATAAACAGATAAGCTGACTTCACTTTGCAAAAATTCATTTATGCAGACTTTTGCTAGAATTAATGGAAACGACCCAAATTGGCAATGTGGCACAGCAGGAGGGATAAACCCAGGTTTATAGTGTACCAAAGCCTTTGACTCAATCCAGACAAGTTTGTTTTCATGGGTCCATTTTCAGGAAGGAACTGGTTGTATTTCACTCATTTTAAGTACTTTAGTGGAGCAGTTCTAGAGTGTTTATCACTTTGCATTGTTTACACTTAGGTACTGTTCATCACCTCTCTGGTTCCCTCAACCTTTAAGCACGCTTTCTGTTAGGACTCAGAGGCAGACTGCCTCCTTCTGCAGCACTAATGCCACTGCCCTTGGCCTCTGGGGGCAGGGTGGTTTTAGAGTCTCTGACAGCTTCCAGAAATACAGATTCTCAAGTAAACATAAGCATGTGTGCAGCGTGTCAACAGAACTTTGTCAAGTCAGAACACTGAAATGTAGCAAAGCAAAGTAATCAAATGTTATTAATTAGCCCAGACTATTTTCTACAGAGCATATCCTTTATCTTCTGCTGGGAATCTTTGCCATTTTAATCTGAGATTTAGGACAAACTGCCTCAGGTTTTAATTCTAGGCATGCTTCAGTTTCTAAAGTTCTCCCCAGGCACAATCTCTTTGATTCACTGCAAAATGAAGTTTGACATATCTTATTATGAAGAAATACTTCATTTGAAAATGTACAGAGTAGCTCTAGGAAATCAACAGCAAAGTGAGAAAAATCTTGCCAACAGTGCAGCCTTTCTATAAATGCAAAAGAATACAAAACTAAAATATTTCTCATTAACAATAAAGTTTTCAAATAGCTGTGAGTGGTATCTGTGAAGGTACCTTAGCTATAAAACTGTTAGTCAGAAAATGTTGAAAATTTATAAATTGGCTATGCTGTGCTGAGAGCACTTACAGAGAACTCAGTGGTCTGACGCATTCTTAGTAACCTTGTCACCTCTCTTTGTTGCTGTGGGAGAAACACAGGCGAGTATTTATTCAGCAGGTCTGGTGGTTCCAGCTCCTCTGAGTCAGTGTTGAAGACATTTCACAAGTGACTGCATCCCAGGTTGCATAAAAGCAGTCTGTCAAAATCTCATATCCATTTTGTCCTTCTCGGCAGAATGCTATCGTTTTTGTGAAACCAGTGCTTTAATGTCCACTGACAAAAGGCTTGCATTTCATTCTGTAGCTTTCCCTCTCCACATTCTCTTCTGCTCATTCTTCTCCTCTTTCACTGACATCTGCAATGACATCTTACATCCAGATTTGGATCATATTGCACACCCTATAAATCAGATTGTTGACTCATACTGCGAAGTGTTTCACATTTTCTGAGAATTCCTTGGGATGTCGTAGCCTTTTCCTCCCATAGAAAACAGCCTCCTTGTTAGGCTTAATATGTTGATATTTTTTCATTGCATGTGCTGAGGGGGCAAATGACAAATAGGATGCTCTCTATTGATATATATATTTATTGGTTAAAAATATCAAACAAAATGTCAACCTTTTAGAGTAGAAAGGTCATTAATAGGGAATGCAGGAGTGCATGGGATACTGGACTCCAGTTAAACCCTCATGGATTTCTCATCATTGCCAGTCCTACTGTGAACTCCATGAAGCTTACTCAGTAATAACTAGCTGGAAGGAAAGAGGTTGGTAGCTTCATCACCTTGGTCTGCTTCTGTGAACTCTCCTTGAGTACTTAAGAGGGAAATACATGGATCCTGTCACACCCAATGGGTCATTTCCATCTTCAGCTCTTTTCCATTAAAAGGAAATAATTTTCCTCTTTGTTTTATGCCAAAACAAGCCTGTAGTTTGCAAGTCTCACCACTTTGCTGTGGCCCATGACTGACACATTGAGATAAATGGCTTCAATGGCCGGACGGGAAGGACTGGGGAGCTGTATGAGCAGCCCATCTGACCAGGTGCTGTGTTTCTGCAACAAAGAGGGCATAAAAGGGAGTCAGCACCAGAAATAGATACATTTGCCAGAAATTTTTCTCTTGTCATCTTTTTTTTTTTCATTGAGAACACCTTTTGTTTTATAAGTAAGAAAGATAATCCAATTATAAGAACAGTCCCCAAATTTTTCTTCCTCACACAAAAGACTCTTTAAATTATTCTTGATGCCATCCAAAATATTGTCCTGTGGTAGGAGGGAGTTTTCTGTTCTTCTGAATGAGCATTTTTTAAAATGCAAATGTTACTTGACTGAATGCTTGGGAAGGAGGCAGTAGCTTCAGTGCAATATTCCTTTCCCTGGTTCATAAGCAGGGGGTTGAGATGCATTTCCCTGTGAGGGCCCAGGTGTCTCATTGTGTGGTATGGGGGAGTGACTTCATCAAAGGGGGGTGTCTCTTCATCAGAGACCAATTAATGCAAAACCAGCACAGGGGGGGTAGAAGGCAAGTGTTGTGAGCTCAGCCTCAGTCCAGGGCTGTGAGCAAAGGGGGCTGCAACCCTTCCCCCAGAGTTCCTGAGTGTGCTTGGCACCCACCAGCCGATCGGGGCAGGAAATTACGAGAGGGACTCCACGGGCTCTCTCCAAGTCCTGAGTTTATTCTTGGCAGGGTGCAGCCCCCAGGCCAGCCTTGCAGGCAGCTATAATCAGGGGGGTCTCAGGGGAGGGCACAAACACAGTGATCAATGGGAACACAGGGGGCAGGGGGGGACTCGAACCCATAGTGGGAATGACTGGCAGAGTAGGGTGGACCAGGCGGAGGGCAGGAGGAACGATGGAGGAGTTCAAGGAAGGAGTGTTCTCAGCACACAGGGGTGTAGCTGGGATTAACTTAACTACATAAGGCATGAGAGGGGGGGTTACAGAACAAAACATTTAAGGGACAAAAATGATGAAAGATGCATCACCATAGGCAAGGAGCCAGCGCTGCTCCTCTCAGTGTCTGAGCACAGCAGAGCAAACCAGGTGGCTGCACGAGGCCACCAGCAGCCTGACCCCAACCCACAGATAGGCCAGTGCTCCACTTGGATGGTAGTCCAAGGAATCAACTTATCTCATAATTGCAGAGAAACATTTTGCATGTTCTTCCAGCTCCAGCACAAACACCAAAAATTCAATATTATATTAATATTATTTAGTGTTATATGCAACTTATAGGCCTTAATGGTCCATGGCAACAGAGCATTTTTTTCCTATTTTTCTCACTTTCATGTGTGTAAATATGAGGGTGTGCAGATGCAGTTACCTCATATTCTAACTTCTTGGCAATAAGTAATTCAGAAATACAGTTTCATGCAGGTAAAAGTAGCTTTGAAAGAAAGATATAAAAAGCCTCTTTTACATCAAGGCATCTCCTTTCTTAGGTGTGCTGAAGCAGGAAAGCTAATTGCTCTTCTGGGTCTATGCACATAGAAAAAATGTGAAATGTTACATCCTAGCAAAAGGTGATAGCAGAAGATAAAGAATTGTTATTGTGGCATTGTTATTACAAGGAAATTGGTTCAAATCTTTGGAGAAAGCTGCTGAATAACTGGCCTTTAAATCACTGTAACTAGCACCTATACAGCTATCTTTAAAAAATGGGTATTTCTAACTGGGCATTTAATTAATAGGATTTAATATAATAGGTTTTGCCAACTGCTCCATCTACAACTGTATTAAAAACAAAGTGCATAGAGGTGCTGTGACCTCCATCTGCAGCAGCAACAGCAACACCTTTGAGAGCTCAGGAGTTCTCTGCTTCTTCTAAATACTTTCTTTGGAGATGTGCACAGGTAAAAATATCTGCAGCAACTGATAGAAGCAGTTCACCAAGATAAAGTGTTCTTACATTTCTGACATGTCAGGAACATCTGCTTCCTTCTTACATAAACCATTGAATGAATATTCTCATACAGCATTACTGAAGCGTGCAATACTGCTTCACTAAGAGCCTTCCACTGCCCTCCAGATACACTTAAGAAAATAACTCTAAATGGAAGGATGACACACACAATAGCTAAAGGGAATGCAATCACATTCAGAGAAGATAAAGAAATCATAAACAGACACCTGCATTTCTGGAAATTCCTTGGGCTCTTGCTATCGGCAATCCTAGCAAAACACTTCACAGCACAGACCTAAGTCTGGTCCCAGAGCTTTCAGGTTGAGCCACAGGCTCTGGCTCACATCGCTATTGTGAGAATAAACTACCTCTACGAAAAGAAGTTACTTAGGAACAGTAAAAATGCTATTAGAAATAAGTGTTAGCCAGGCAATTCTTACCCAGGAACTGAAGGGAAACTTCTAAGCATTAAAAGAAAATAAGAGGAGGAACTGCAGAAGACCTAAGGGATGGATCCCCAAGACTGTCTTTGTGTACATGTCAGAGTACTCAGGCCAGCTCCATCTGCCTGCACAGGAAACTCAGGTTCAGCTATTTCCTATACCATGGGACAGAGGAAATATTTCTGTCCTGAGAAACCACTTGACCACTATGTTAAAAATAAGCCCAGGAAGATCTGGTTGTTTGATGCCATTTTTTGGAAGAAAATAGAAAGCACTTTGGGAGCAGGAGCAAGAGAACCTGATTAGTCTTGTACCAGGTCATCAGTGGTAATATATATAGGAATATATAGTGACTTTGATCTAAATCTATTCTGGTTCTCCATCTTCAGATTTCCTTCCTTCACAGTTTAAATAAAATTCATTTGCCTGCTATTTTGTATTCCTGCTGAGTTAGTTTCCCCCTTTGAGACAAACTCTTAGACATTATCCTTTTGTTTTTACTTTTCACCAATTCCTACACAGGGCAAGTGGATTGTCCCCTAACTTGGCTGCATCTGAGCACCGTCAGTATCCCAGGGAACTCTCTCCTAATCTTCCCAGCTGAAGTGCTACTGAGCACAACTCTACCAATTGTGTTTGCTCCCTTAACATCTTGACTACCTGACCTTTGAGCTCCACAACAAAGCCTGAACTGAAACATCAAACAACATATTCTTAAAACACCAACATGTCATATTCTTCATAAAGGACATATAGGTCAGTGCTAAATTTTTAAAAACCCTTTCCTTTTTCTATGAATCAGACTTGGATTTTTCAAGTGTGTAAAATCCTGGAGTAAAGGTCTTCCTACAGTCTTTGTCTCCTGTAGAGTTACTACCTCCTCAATAAGAAAAAAAGGTGCTCTTGTTTAAGTCTATGGGGGGCATACTGAGCTTCCCATCCCCTCTCTTAAATGTTCTGCCTTTTTTCCCCTTAAAAATCCTGTTGAAAGCAGTATATTTCTTAGAGTGAAACTCAGAGAAGGACTAGAATAGCTTCCTGCAGGCAGTTGCCAGGTTGATATATCAAAGCAATATTGCTTTCTGAATTGAGTGGCACCAATCAGCAGGAACTGTCAGTCTGGGGATATAATAACCGTGGTGCCAGTCGTCAGGAATCTAAATGAAAGTTTCAGCTGTACTTGTATATTTAAAGTGCCTGTTGGCTCTGGGAGGGAAATAGGAAGGGGGAAGAGCTTTTCTGGCATTGTCAAGGAAAGGATGGCATCTGAAGAAAAAACTGGTGAAGCACAGAGCACTGGGATTCTCCTTTGGGATCAGCATAAGAGAGAGATGACCGAAGGCATGGAATGGATCTCATATCTGCAGTCCCCTTAATTACAAACCCTGTTAACTATCTTTCTGAAGAGAAGGTGAAGTTTTTTACAAGCCTGTCACATTTGTCATGCTGGTATCCTACCAAACTGCCTCTCTGGACTGCAGTCCAAATATAAATCCCTGAAACCTCTGCTCAGCTGCTGTCTGACTCTGTCAATGCCTGAAATATGTAGACACCTGATTTTTAAATTAAGTTCCTCAATTCTTACCAAGATGGTGACACAAACTCCCTCAGAGCTGGCAGAACTTGTGGCTTTATCTCCATCCTGCCCAGAGCTGGCTCCAAGCCCATGGGGAAGCTGACAACACTTGGAGAGCCAGTTCAGGTGGGGAGGGCAGAGCAGTGGACTCAGCCGCAGCGCTCATCCATCAACCATGGGGATGAGTGAGCCATTTCCACTTTCTCACAAAGCCTCTCTGTGTCCAGGCTGTCATTGTAGGCACAACTCATGTGCCCCTCCTGGTTCTTTCACATTACACAGGTGTGATTAGTGTAAAGTTAAGACTTTCAGTTGATGTCAGAGAGAGATCAGGTTGTTTTCTGCTTCCAGGGTTCTCTCAGAATATTATCATATCAAGACTTCTCAACAACTCAAAGAAATACTGTGAGAAAGAGCAAACCCCTGGTTACCTCATCCAGGAGTGCCCAGAGAATCACATGGTGCATTTTGGAAATCCTAAGGTACTGCCACTCACAGTGCTATGACTGACATTGGAGGCCTTTTGCAGGTATAGGACTAAAATAACTGATGCAATCAGCTGCATCACCCTGCTCTGAGAAAAACACTGGTCTTGGGATCAGAGCTCTTTTAATCAAATTCTGTTATGTGAATCATATTTCAATTGGATTTTAGGTGAGTTTTTTTCACTAGTCTGCACTAAAAACATGAGATAAATCATTATATCCGTGCAGTACCTATGACTAGTGAGTAAGGTCATAGCACTGATTCAGTTTTCTGCATATACAGCTATGATTCACCAGGCACAGGAAAACTCTCCAACCATAGCAATTCAGGTATCAAAAGCAGGTAAAAGCTGTCTTTTCTGAACCACACTAGTGAGTCTTCATCCCAAAAACTTCACGCTGATTTAAGAATTATTGTGAGGAGTGTAGATCCTCAGCTTCAGATACTCCCATGCTGCAGATATGTGACACTCAGCTAACTTGAAAAATTGTATGGAAAGCCATTCTCCTGATGCATCAAGCAAAAATGTCACATCTACTAAAAAGGGTGATACGACATGATATGTGACTTACGAGAGTAAGACAAAACTCCCATCAAAAAAATGGAGATCAGAGGAGGGCCAGGCACCTGGCCAAAAGGATTCTTCCTAAAAGTTCATAAGCTGGAAGTATCTGTCATTCATCCAGTCATTTCAGTTATGAAATTAAATATTCTGCCTTTAAACATGTTTGGGGTTTATCCTCTTAAATTATACAAAATTAAAACTAAGTTTCCTAATAAAGAAAATACCTTTTAAAATAAATTTATTTTTGAATGATTTTCAATGTGTATTCTAAAAATTTCATTTTCTCATTTACATATTCTGGTAATGAGAAAAATAAATCATGATGTCTGTGGAGTGGGACTAAATGGACATTTGAAATATATTCTTTTCCTGGGAAAGAATCAGATGAAGTTTGTACAGGTCTGATTTCTCAATCTATCTGAGCATGCTCTCAAAGATGATAAACACTGAAAAGGAGACAACCAGTTTAAAAGGATGTGTAATACTGATTTTAATGTGATTGTGATGATACTAAATGCATTCAGGTTAACCAGATATGACTGCAGCATTTTCTACCATCTGTCCCTTTGGGGAATGCTCTGCAGTATTACTGAAGATACGTGGCAGATCTCATGCTTAGACTCTCCAGGCTGTTTTATCCTCCTGGATGTTGTCAATTGCATTTGCATTTCTTTTTATTCTCAGATTTTTCATCCTGGTGTCCAGTGAGGACAAGATTCTTGTGTACACATCCTGGGGCAGAGTTACAGGCAGAGAGTTTCTATGGCAGTGCATCATTGGCTGTCTTAAAATCCTGGATTTCTTCCTTAAAGGATTTTGCCTAATGTCTGCTGTGCCAGCAGTAGAATGATCTTTTTTGTTATTCAGCTTTACAGCAGCTGTCAGAATAAGAAAGAATTATAGAAGCTATCCAAAACTGTTTTTCATTAAATAATCAAAAGAAAATTTACTTCCTCAAAATACTTGTGAAATATTTAACCTAGAAAAAAAAAAAGGCCAAGCCAATATTGAATGGCTGGAAATTTAAGCTAAAAGCATTCAGAATGGAAGTAATGTACAAATATTTAATAGTGGCAGTAATTAACCTGATTATGGGGAGAGCATAATAACCTTTAGTCTCTAAATCTACTCATGTCTCAGTATTGAGAATCCTACTCCAAACCAACTCCTTCAGAGAGACTATTGGTTCAGATTATCTGATTTGCATCATGTGAAAAATTAGAACATGTCATAAGGAACATTTCTAGCCTAACATTTTCACCATGGGTTTACTTGGAAGTTATTTTCTTTGGCTTTACGGATGGAATAAACCACAAGGAGCTAACATAGCTTAACTATCCAATGAAAATCAAAGCCAAGGATGAAAGGAAATAAGAAAAGGAAAAGGAAATAAGGAAAGGAAAAGGAAACGTTAAGCTCTTGATTCTTGTTTATTTTTAATGCATGATATTTACTTTTCCACTAGCTGTCATTGTATCTGGGAGTTTATCAGGATATTAAGAGGAATAAGCAGCCACAGAAGGAGAACCTCTACAAATCATCTAATAACTGTGAGGAGATTTGGGGAAAAAAAGATGACTCTGCAATTGTTGCTTACAGTAATTTGAACACATTCCTCTGCAGAATCATGACTGGGCTGAGATGTGGATATGGCACAAAATGGATCAATGTCTTGATGTTCCAAAACTGTTATATTTTTATGATGTAGCCTTTGTATTTTAAATATTTTCAATCTTTTTTAATAGAGTAAGAAATGTGAATTAAACATTTCAAAATCATAACAGTTATTAGATTGCAAACTATTGTACCCAGCTAGTTATTTTTCTTTCTATTTTCACTCCCTCTAATATTTTCCTTTTTGTTTATTTGGTTGCGTTTTGTTTGAAAGGCAGAGACCATTCCCTAGAAGATGTAAGGACAGATTCAAAGAATGTAATGTTTGCAGGCAAGCTCCACATTTTTTGATTTATAAATTATGCTCCCATTTAGCTGAACATTTGGCAATGTCTTAGCTCACCTCGATAATTCTGTTTGCAATTTGGTCTGCCATTTGATTGATTCATGAGAAATAGAACAGTCCTCTTGCAGTGTGAATGCTCTGAATATTACAAATTTCATTAGGTTGTCATATAAATACACTGGCCTTTATTTAGAGAGGTCCAGGTAGGCAGTTGGCTCCTTGAATTTTGATATATCTGTTTATTCACAGCCCTAATTTTATTAGCTGCGTTGGCAGAGGATTGTGAATTGCTTGTTGGGAACAAGAGTGTTTTTCAAGAGCTTGTCAATTGTTCCTGTCTTTAACAGAAAACTAGCTTTAGATGAGCTGGACGTAGAAATAAGTAGAAGGAGCTGTGTAACTTAGCCAGCACATTGGTAGATAAACAATTTTTTCTAGCAGATTATTTCATTATTTAAGAGCAGGTAATGAAGCGACACACATCAACTGTCTTCTGCTCTCTGTGGACTGCTACAGAAAACACCAGCAGTGACAGAGTGAGTAGAGATGCTGAATTACACTCCTCTGCTGTTTTGCATTGCTCATGTAAGGAGACAACAATCAAGCAGAAAGACTAATCAAGAAACCAGGCTGAGAGTGTGCAAGGGCAGTGCCTGGGGTAGTGCTTGGGAAGGAAGAAGGGACACTGAGTCCATAGGGGACTACAGGTTTGGGGAGTGAGACCTGCATTGAAAAATTTGTGGGAAGGGTCCAAGGCTTTAAGTATTATGATGAGGAACCCAGTGTTTTGAGGGGGTAAAGGCTCAAAAAACCTAGACTAAATAAATGTGTTGACTTAGTAGAAACTTGCATTATCTTTATTTTTAAGGAACATAAACTGACATGATCTAAAGAAACTCACTGCTTTGAGGTTAAAAGTTGCTAGGAGAAATGTAACCCTTCAACCAGTTAAAGCCATTAGAGTTTCCCATCTCCTTGTGTGGTGAAGGGCTAATGTGACAGTTGCCATGAGGCATCTACAGTTATTCTAAAAAATATCAAGAGGATGTAGGAAGATGGAGGAGGATGAGTGAGTGACAAAAACTTTTCATTAGTTTCCTTCCTGATCATGTCAAGGCTCTATGCTGAACACCTGATGGCACCTGCTTCCCTCCTGCTGCTCCTAACAGCAAGACTGGGGAGGCTCTGCTGCAACCATGATCTCTGTATCACTTTGCTTATGATGCTGCAGCCCACACTGCTCTGTCTTCACTGACTGATACTGAAAATCAGCTAGATTTAGGATCCATTTCCAACCATCCAAAGTTTGGGCTTAATGCTGAGTTTTGTGTAATGTTCATATTTTCCTTCTAGTATTGTCTGATCATGTAAAAGATGTCAACCTACCATCATCCTCCAGTTTCTCCATTAGTTCAGAGAGTGGGCTCAGAGACTCAGAATAAAAGGGGACAAGGTGGACCACCTTCTGGGATGGCTCAATTTCTACTGTAAGGTTTCTCAATGCATCTGTAAGAGGCAGAAAAGCTTGTGCTGAGGAAGACAGGACTTCTGTAAGAGAAAGAGTGGTCTTGTGATTAAGACAGTCTACCAGTAATTCTGCACTAAATATTCTACAAAATATATGGGCTTTGGTGCCTCAAATTAGTTGCCCACATTTGCTAATTTCAAACCTAACCTGCCTACATTTCTTCAATACAAAAATTCAGCTAATTTTCAGCAACTCACCACAACATACTGCACAAATAAAATTTGCAATGAGAAACACCACAAAAAATTTCCTGAGGACATCTATAATTCTGCCACATGGAAAGGTTTGAGTAGCATGAAATAAATGTGTCTGTGGGGCATGCACTGAAATATGAGAATAAACCAAAAATATTGAGGGGCCATTCAATCACTGAGTGCTGTTCAGCCAGGGCACTGAATGAGACAGTCTGGCAGAAAAAACTGTGGATGATCTTCAGTCAAACTGCCAAATTTCATACACAACAAGGGGACAGCCCGGGGCTGTACACATTGAAATGCAGAGAGATACACAGAAAGCTAAATTTTGGGGTTTTGTAACTTTTCACTGTTTGCTTTACAACCTTAATGTAACTTTATTTGGTATAATTTTTAGAACATAGAGTTGACCAAAGGTGAGGGGTATCCTCATAGTTTTATGGAAGTCCTACTGTAACCTGTGTATTTTTACAAATTTTCAGTAAAAGCCACTTTTATTTCAATATGGTACAATTGTGCTGAGATCCTGTTGAAATAATCTCCTGATTCAGTAGCCTTACTGGATAGCCAAGAGGAAACCTTTCATAGTTTGATGTTCACTGTATTATCATCATTGCAATTTGTTCCATGGAACATATGTTCACTCACCTTGGATGCCACACCATTTTCACTAGAATGATTTTTTTTCTATTCTGTCTAGCACAAGTTTCAGAAATCATAGGAAACTACAGTGAGGGAATTGACTGCAGCATCCAGCACCAATCTGGGTAAGACACATGCATCTCAGCCCTGCTATGAGTTGGTGCCTGCAACCACTCTTGCTCCATGATAGGTGCAAGGCAGGGCTGTTCCCTGGCTCTGGCCCCAGGGAATTAGCTTGCTGCATGTATAAATGGGAGCACTTGTTATGCTCATTTAAGAGTGTCAGGAGGTGACACAGCAGCATGTGCCATCATTCAGGGGAAGGGAGGGTTCAGGCTAAGCAGACCAGAGCTTCTCTTGGGAGTCCCATTTTTCACTGTTCCTTTGTGTTCTGGAAATAAAGGGGAAAAACAAACAAACAAACAAACAGAATCAGAATCATTTCTTAACACATTTAGTTTGGTCAAATATGAGGTCTTCTTCCTAAACATGTTGCAGTTTTCTGTACCTTGTCAGTTGAAGGAAGGGAAAGTACATATTCTCAGTGAGTGTCAATGTGCCCTACCAGCTTGGTGCAATATTCAAAGGATGAGAACTGACAGTTCGTCCTCTTTTGCTCTAATATGCTGAATCTAAATGCCCTAAAGTGAAGAAAGGCAGAATTTCAATTCAAAATTCAACACCCACATCCCTAAATTCAAGAGCATTTTGGATTCATTTTAATGTTCATTCCTTACAGAAATAAAAACAATTTGGTCTGAAGCCAGAAAAATCTGGAGTCCTCTCTGTTCCTTCCTACTGCTGTCTGGCAAATCAATCTCATGCCTAATTGTAGACTGCACCTGCAGAATATTAAAAGTGGGCAGTGTGCAAGCATTTTGAGTGACACTCACCTTGGTCTGATGGATGCTTTCTGACAGTGCAAACACAGTGGAAGGATATAATCTGTCCTCTCCTATCACAGGGCCCTGGCAGCAGTCAGACACAGGCATCCTGTGTCAGCCTCTGACTGGGCTGCCCAGCCTGGTCTGGCTGTCTCCTTATGCCCACGTGTTGTGGAAGGGGCCTGTTGAGCAAACTCCTCTGAAGCTGTCCCTTCCTGGGCCCTCAGTTTAACACTGCTGGACTGGGAGCTAGAGCTCCCTGTCTGCACAAGAAGCATTACATGGTGCTGGGATTCAGAGACTCTAATTTAAAATACTCATTCGGCAGACATTAACCATTGCCAGCCAGTATTCAGAGGAAGGCCTCTTAGAAAAGGAAACACTAAATATATATGGAAAATAATAGAAATAAATATTAAATATTAAATATTATCTGTAACACTTTGCACAACTAAAAATAAGATGGAGTTAGCTACTAGAGATACTGTGTTTCTTCCTACACAGATATGGCTCTTTTCTTCTCCTACCTCTATTAATAGGATTGCAGCTGCAATATTCATTTACATAGCATTTATATTGCATTAAGACTAAAAAAAATTAGTGCTGCCCCTGCAAATTCAATCCTCCATGAATTTCTTGAAGAGGTGTTTTTTTGGTCTCTCCAGGATATAGATGATAACCTATTGCCTGGGCTCCAGAGCTGAGAAAGAAAGGCAGCATTTCAGTCAGTCATTTCAATGTCCTCCTGACTCACAGTATCAAATGTTTTTAATTCCCCCCATTATGACTGGCATGTTAATTACCAATGACCTTTAACAGCACAGAAGTAGGAATGATGTTGAATTTATCAATAAAAGATCTCTTCCTTCTTTCTACAGGGTTTCACTTGAGAACCTGTATCACTTGCCTAAGCATGGGTCAGTAGGACTATGAAATATTATCTTCTTCCAATAAGCCCAGGTTAGATAAAATACTAATATCCACACAAGCATACAATCACCCCAGGTGCACCTGCCTGCATTCTTATCTGGAGAGGCAGAATTCCAGCTTAAAAACAGTGAATAGTGAAATGAACTCTCTTATCTACGGAGGTCACAGCTAGTTCATTCTGCACCCTGACTGGTCCATTAAACAGCTTATGGTAGGTCAAAACTCACTCATGGCAGAAAAAGAAAGCCATTATAGGTATTTGAACTGAACTAGGAGTAGAAGATAGAATTTACAGCAAATTCATTTGAGTTCTGCACTGCTCAAGTCTTCTTGTAATCTTTTTTTCCCAGCACTTTGACTGGAAACGCTGCTGAAGGGTGAGCACGTTTGTCTTGAGGGATTAATCAACCAGAATCTTCCTCAGATAGTGCCAGGAAAAGCTACCAAGCATTCCTTAAGATGACCATCCTCCACTCCCTGTTCTTCTGAGTGTCATCGTTGAATGCCTCTGCCCTCTACATGTGGGAAGGGATCCAGAATATTTCAATTAAGATCTGCCTTTCTCTTTAGCTGCTTTTTTTTCTGTCCTGTGGCACAAATTCAAGTGCTTGGAGTACCAAAGCATCTAAACTACACGATTAGATCTCTTCCCCTTTATCTACTCATCACCTCTGCTCTGACATTGAAACAAATGCCTATTTTTGGAGCTAAAACATCTATTTGAATCTGAGCACTTAACACAGCAGGGTCATAGTCAGTAGCAGATACTCCCTGGGGGCTCATTAGGTCTTCCAAAATTGTGTATAAATGCAGTATAGATGTATAGATATGATCCTGTAGCTTGGAAATCCCAGTTTAACTGTAATGTACATACACTGATGCCCAGAAAAGAAGTGGATATCTTTGTAATCACACCCAAAGCAGGAAGATCTGTTTCCATTCATTATGAATTTTTCAGCTGAAACATGTTGAATCACAAAATTTTGTTTTAACTGCAGCTCATAACAAATCTTCCTCCATTCACTGTGTACAGTTGAAGCTTCAGAATGGCTGAGGGGGACCTGAATGCATCTGTCTTGAAGTGAAATAGATTCATTTGTGCTGGAGTAATCGAAGGACTTCCTCTAAGCGGTTACTAAAACTACTTGCCAGGATGACCCATGCAGGACAAGCAACAGAGTGAGAAAAATTAACTGGAAGGGGCAGTTTATTTCAATTTTTATTCATCTATTTCCTTTGTCCCCACTGCCAAATAATAATGAAAAGCAAAACAGCCTGCCCAGAGTTACTTCAGCCTACCACCAGGGCTGATGGGCTCAGCCTTGGCCAGCCGTGGATTCACAGCTCAGTTCATAACACGTAGTCTCTGCTGCTTTTTCCTCATAAGGGGGAGGATTGCTCATGCTCTTCCCCCTCTCTGGGGTGGTGGTGTGGGGTCCCTTCCACAGGAGACAGCCCTCTACAAACTTGTACAATATGGGTCTTTCCCATGGGCTGAGCTCTTCAGGAACAGGTCCAGCACAGGGACACAAATCCTGCCTTTAAACTTGCTCCAGTGTGGACTCCTCTGTCTCCAGGTCCTGCCAGGAGCCTCCAGCATGGGCTTCCCACAGGCTCAGAGTCTCCTTCAGGCATCCACCTGCTCCAGTGTGGGGTTCTCCGTGGGCTGCAGAGGGACTGCCTGACTCACCAGGGTCTGCAACCGCAGCTGAAGGGAAACTCTTCTCCAACACATGGGGCACCTTTTCTCCTTCTTCACTGACTGGGGTGCCTGCACAGCTGTTCCTCTCACATATCCTCACTCCTCTCTCTGGCTTCCACTGCTATTGTGCAGGTTTTTCCCCTTCCTTTACTGTGTTATGCCAGAGGCACTGCCAGAGTACAGATAAATTAGCCTTGGCCAGTCTCTCATGGAGCTGGTTGGCATTGACTCTGTGGAGACCTTGGAAGCTTCTGGAAGCTTCTCAGAGAGCCAGCCTTGTAGCCACCCTACTATCAAACCCTGGCCACACAAACTCTTCCCACAGACCTTTCTGTTGTTTCTGTATTTTTTAGCCACATATGGATGTCCCAGATACACAATTATAAGAAATTACACTTCGACCTTCATTCACTTAAACTGGAGTCTAAAAAATCTAGTTCACATGAAGACAGTTAAAGTTCATAAGAAAGGATGGCAAGTAGCTGGTTTACATTGAAATTGAACTAAAACTGGGGTCATATATTCTTTTTACTGGAAGGAAAGTGAGCTGTTGCAAAAGGCCTTGAGGAGAAAAGAAATTACAAGAAATGGAAAAAAAATCTTTTGGCTTTTGATCACTATGAAAATCTTTGTGATTCAGAAGCATTTAAGGGTTTGCATTTTAATTCTGTGGAAACCTAGAGTTAATGGAACACTTTAACATTTAACATCGTATTGGTTTATTTGAATGTTTTTTACCCAGGTCAGTCTCATTATGTCTTATTATTTTCATGTTTCAGCCCTCAATTATCAGCATGAGGAACAATTACAACACTGCATTTTCCTGTTTAAAAGGAAGCTCGTGGATAAGTGACAGTGCTGAAACAGCAAAAATATTCTTTTCCAAAAAAATAACCTTTTCTGCAGCAGTCTCACTGATAACTTTGTTAAATTATGGAAGATCTCACTGTACTCATAAACTTCCATATAGGTCTCTTGTGCCTGTCCTGGAATATTTGCACTTACCAGAACCAAGCTATGAAAAAAGGGGCTCTTTCTCCTTCATTGATCTAGACTTACATTCAGAGAAAGACAAGTGCTCTCAGGTGGCTGGGTTTTTAAGTGACTACCTTGAAGTACTGAAACCTGTTCAAAAGTACCAACTACCACTCTGAGAGCTGGGTCCTATTAAACTTTCCATTTTGGGCAATCTAAACTGGCTAAATTAAATCTCACAGTAAAGCTAAATGTAGATGTATGTTAATGACATTAGCTGCAACCAGAGGTAGAAAACATCTAGCAATGCAGGGAAGTTTCCTTTTGCTTTCACGTGGTGCTTTCATGGTGCAGGTTTTTTCTCCCAAGTACCAAGACTACCAAATTCACATCAAACTTGAGAATCAGGCAGCTGTCTCCATGCTTCTCCCTCAGTGACAAAGGTGTCTTTGGGTGCTTGTGGAGGGTACCTCTGCACCTTTCTTCTTGTTTTTGGCCTTGCACTGGATACAGCTGTGCAGTGGGTCCTGGTGACCACACCACAGGTGTCACCAAGCAGGAGCAGAGATGGGGTGTGACCCTGCAGCCTGGTGGGCTCCTCAGAGGAGCTCCACAGCCCGGCACCCTGCACGTCTGCAGGTCACCAATGCCCCATCAGCTGATCCACAGCCACACTGCTGGGTTATGGGACAGGGAAAAGGGTAGGAAAAGAAGATGTTGAGTTCTATAAACAGGAAGGCTAAAAGGTGCTCTTCCTCCGCAGAATAAAAGCTTGAGTAGATGAGTCTATCAGTAGGATTTTAAAAATCAGCTCCAACAAGAGATGGAATACAACGTTTGTTTCTTCTGAGAGATTTTGCAATTCAGATTTAAGCTTGTGACACTTTAGTGTGAAAAAGCTGTCAGAAGCATTTTAAGCATAGTTATTTTTCTCTTTCCTAGGCTGTGTTAGGGTAACCTGGGTTTGTATCTTGAGGAATTAAAGTAGAACATTTTGTATAATTCTGAAGTAGTTTTTAAATTGTCAGTAAGACACAGCTTTATGCTGCAAACGTGACGATGAGGTAATGTTTATTAGTATTCACTTGATATAACCTAATTTATTCATTTCTTAATCACCCCTTGGAAATATGCACCTCTCCAACTAAGATGACTAAACAGTGTATATTGCTATCATACATTCTCTCTCCATGAGATTCCAAAAACATTAAATGCATGGGAAATATGCTTCTCCCACCAAGATTAATCTGCACAGTCAGAGAGACTGATGTATTATACAGCTACTCATTTCATTGAAATGTTTCTACATGACTGTTGATAGAGAACAAACCTGGAACTTGCTGAAATGGTTGTATATGGTATGCACTTGCCTCACAGCAGCAGGAAACTTTTAGCAGTACAGCAGCTCATTCCTAAGGGGTTCTTTTCTTAAGCCAAGATGCAGCAAAGTTGGCAGCTCGGCCCCATCCAAAGTGGTGCTAGACAAGATGCAGAACCACAGGGTTTGGACAGATGTACCACTGACAGATGGTGCTGAGATTAGTCATTATCAATCAGCTCCAACTTGCATTTATTTCTGTGGTTCAGTGCCAGTCAGCCATGAACCCTGACTGATAATGCTTTATTACAGGCTAATATTTATTAAGAATTGCTGACTCCCTAGAGGATGAAGTGGAGTCACAGACCCTGCTCATAGGAAAGCACAGACAGACTGAGTTTGCTCATTATCACTAACACTGATGCTTACAGCTCCAGCATCAACTCTGCCAGTGCCACTCTCCATAGAGGGATCAAGGGTTGCATACAAGTGGAAAGACCAGCTGCCACTTCTCTCAGAGGCATTTCCATCCAGTTAAGGCCGAAGTGTGTTTTTGGAGATAGCATAAGAGAAGCATAAGTAGGCCTTGATATCTAGAAATACAGGACTGGCAATTGTATTAGTACTATGTTCACTGTGTCTCAGGAATAGAAAAATTACATGTATAAGTACGTATACAGATACACATACATATGCCAGTGCATTGTATAGACATATGTCTATAAGAAGGTATATTTATATTTATATTTGTAT
>VXBR01004746.1:4378-14497 GCA_013400215.1 Cisticola juncidis | reverse complement strand
CAGAGAGATCCAGGAATTCTGGAGAGATCAGCACGGAGAGGGCGGGAACCGCCCACGGCCCTCACGGGGCCTTCAGGGGATCCCAGGGGATCCCACAGGGCCCAGGGGATCCCAGAGGATCCCAAAGGATCCGCAGGGAGCAGAAGGGAACCCCTCGGGACCAAAGGACCCCATAAAATCCACAGGGACCAGGCAGGAACCCCTCTGGACTGTGAAGATCCCATAAAATGAACAGGGTCAGCAGGAGGGAATCCCTCTGAACCCACAAGATCCACATAGAGCAGGCAGGAACCCCTCTGGACCACGGAGATCCCATAAAATCCACAGGATCAGGAGGGAACCCCTCTGGACCACGGAAATCCCACAAAATCCACAGGATCAGGAGGGAACCCCTCTGGACCATGGAGATCCCATAAAATCCACATTTTGCAGGAGGGAACCCCTCTGGACCATGGAAATCCCATAAAATCCACATTTTGCAGGAGGGAACCCCTCTGGACCATGGAAATCCCATAAAATCCACATTTTGCAGGAGGGAACCCCTCTGGACCATGGAAATCCCATAAAATCCACATTTTGCAGGAGGGAACCCCTCTGGACCATGGAAATCCCATAAAATCCACATTTTGCAGGAGGGAACCCCTCTGGACCATGGAAATCCCATAAAATCCACATTTTGCAGGAGGGAACCCCTCTGGACCATGGAAATCCCATAAAATCCACATTTTGCAGGAGGGAACCCCTCTGGACCATGGAAATCCCATAAAATCCACAGGATCAGGAGGGAACCCCTCTGGACCACGGAAATCCCACAAAATCCACAGGATCAGGAGGGCCCGACCCCGCAGGGCCACGGGGACACCACAGAGCCCCCCCGGCTCCTCCTGGAGCACGGACAAGACAGGAATGGGAATCACAGACACGGACACTGCTGGGGACACTGCTGGGGACACTGCTGGGGACACGGCAGGGACAGCACAGAGGCCACTGCTGCTCCTGGTTTGGGATTTTGGGTGCAAAATTGGGGCTGTGCTGGCTCTGGATCTGCAGCCCCAAAGGGAAAATTCCTGATTTTGAGTCATTCCATGGAAGGTCAGGGGGAGAATTCCAGTGAAGAATTCCAGGAGGAATTAATTCCTCAGCCCTGCTACATCACTGTCCACTCCCTCAGTTATTCTCCATTATTCTAAAGGTGACCAAGGATTTGAGGTCCATGGTTTCATCCTGATAAAAATGCCAGATAAAAATCAGCAGCATCATTCCTGATTTAAAAATCCCAAATCCTGATATTCCAGCTGAAAAAAATATCCCATTAACTGACAAAGAGAACATCTAGAAAAGACAATTTCCATGGAGGGGTTGTCTCAATGTTAGAAAACAAAATTCAGTTGCTGGTTTATCCACACATTTCCTCCTTAAAAACCCAAGCAAGGAAAATCCAGGAAAAGCTTAGGAAGAATCAGAACAGGCCTGGATTTTAGATCCTCAAAAAACCACCTTGTATTAAAAAATAATTTAATAAAAGACCTAAATTCCCCCTTCTATGATGGGAAAGAAGCACCAAAATATTCCTTAAAAACCTCTCCCCTTCCAGGCAGACCCCTGGGCTGTCACATTCTAGGGATGGTTTGGGATAAATGTGGATCAAGGGGGAATTCCCAGCCTGAGACTCCATGGCTGCAACTCCTTCAAAATCCTTCCTGAGCAGATCCTGGATTTGGGATAAATCCTGGGTTTGGGATAAATCCTGAGTTTGGGATAAAATCCTGCCTGAGCAATCCTGGGTTTGGGATAAATCCTGGGTTTGGGATAAAATTCTGCCTGAGCAGATCCTGGGTTTGGGATACAATCCTGACTAAACAGATCCTGGGTTTGGGATACAATCCTGNTCCTGAGCAGATCCTGGATTTGGGATAAATCCTGGATTTGGGATAAATCCTGGGTTTGGGATAAATCCTGGGTTTGGGATAAAATCCTGGCTAAATAAGTCCTGGGTTTGGGTTAAATCCTTCCTGAGCAGATCCTGGGTTTGGGTTAAATCCTTCCTGAGCAGATCCTGGATTTGGGATAAATCCTGGATTTGGGATAAATCCTGGGTTTGGGATAAATCCTGGGTTTGGGATAAAATCCTGGCTAAATAAGTCCTGGGTTTGGGTTAAATCCTTCCTGAGCAGATCCTGGGTTTGGGTTAAATCCTTCCTGAGCAGATCCTGGATTTGGGATAAATCCTGGATTTGGGATAAATCCTGGGTTTGGGATAAATCCTGGGTTTGGGATAAAATCCTGGCTAAATAAGTCCTGGGTTTGGGTTAAATCCTTCCTGAGCAGATCCTGGGTTTGGGTTAAATCCTTCCTGAGCAGATCCTGGATTTGGGATAAATCCTGGATTTGGGATAAATCCTGGGTTTGGGATAAATCCTGGGTTTGGGATAAAATCCTGGCTAAATAAGTCCTGGGTTTGGGTTAAATCCTGCCTGAGCAGATCCTGGATTTGGGATAAATCCTGGCTTAGCAGATCCTGGGTTTGGGATAAATCCTGGCTTAGCAGATCCTGGGTTTGGGATAAATCCTGGCTTAGCAGGTTCTGGGTTTGGGTTAAATCCTGGCTTAGCAGGTTCTGGGTTTGGGATACAATTCTGGCTAAATAAGTCCTGGGTTTGGGATAAATCCTGCCTGAGCAATCCCAGGTTTGGGATAAATCCTGGCATAGGAGATCCTGGGTTTGGGATGCAATCCTGGCTAAATAAATCCTGGGTTTGGGATAAATCCTGCCTGAGCAATCCAGGATTTGGGATGCAATCCTGCCTGAGCAGATCCCAGTTGATCCCAGCACTGCTCCGAGCTGGGCTGGTTTGGATGCACTTGGAGAAGGATTTGGGATTTTCCTGAGCATTTTTGGTCTGTCACAGCCAGAGCACCCAGCAAGCCCTGCCAGCCCTGCTCCACAGCCAAAGCTGGAAAAAGGCTGGAATTGGAGCCACTTTTCCAATTTATCCACTGGACACCAACGCTCTGGGGGCTGCTGGATCCCAGGAAAAAGGGATCAAACACCAGGAGGGATCAAACAGCACAAGAGCCACTGATAAAATGCTGATAAGAGAAAAGCAAAGCACCACTTAAAGCAATTTAAAGAAAATGTGGGGGGTTTTACCAACCTAAATCCAGTCCAACCTATGGCTTTAACCATTTCCAAGGAAAATCTGAATTTTGACTTGACAGGAAGCAAACCAGCACTAAAATCCTATTTTCACTAAATAAACAGCACTAAAATCCAATGGCTGTTTGAGAGCTCCAAAGAGGATCAAGGTACTTTGTCCCTTTAACTCCTGTGGTTTCATTCCACAGAACGGGAATGAAAGAACAATTCCCAAACTGAGGACAATCCCTAAAATCTTTGTGTTTCACCAAGCACCCAAAAACTTTGTTTCACCATCCCAAAAACCTTTGGGGAACAGGAGGAATAATCCACAGGAGGGCAGAAAGTGCTGGTGCAAGTCCAGCTCAGAGCCTCCTGCCCAAACCCAGCCTGGCTTTGCTCCTCCTGTGCAGTGAGCTGCTTCCTCCAGCTGCAATCATGGAAATTCCCACAGGAACCCCAAAATTCCCACTGGAAAAGCCATTCCTTCAACACTGCAGAGCCTTAGAATAAATTATCACCAACTCCAGCAACACAACATTGTGCAAACTCCATCTCCAGGAGGGCTGGAGTCACCAGAGCATCTCTGGGGTTCGAGGAGTGACCATGAGGAAAAAGCAACCCCAAAGCACAAACCCCTGGCTGGGAGATCCATCTGGAAATACCTACCAGGTCCTGCAGGTGAGAGCTCTAGAGCAGGAATATTTGTGTGGCTGGAGGGGAATGAGGGGTGAGAGCAGGGGTGGAAGCCATGCAAACACAGAGCTGGGCAGGCAGGGCTGGCCCCTGCTCCGGACTGGGAACACTGGTGGGACACACACACACACTGGGACAGGGAGCAGAGGGGTGGAGAGGGACCTGTGGTGGATGTGGGACAATCACAGCCCAGGGCTGTGGTTTAGGGAATGTCCTTTGGCACTGTGAGGATTAAATCCAAATCCAGGGAGGGAGAGGAGCACTGGAGGCTCCCCAGGCTGCTCCACCATGGAATTTCTGCTCTTGGCAGGATCTGCCTTCACCCAGGGCACAGGAATGGGATTCTGCTGCCTGGGGCTGCCCCATCCTCACCACCAACCCCCAATCTCCCCTCCAAACTGGTTCTTCTTCTCTCCACATTTCATGTTTGTGAGCACCACCAGCTCCTGGGTCATTCCTGGAGGCACAGAACCCACCTCAGTTTTAATCTAGCAAAACTAAGGAGTTCTGTGGGTATTTAAGAGGCCCAAACTAGAGAAAGCAGAATTAATAAATCCTCTGCCTTCCACTCAGAGTTGTGGTGTCCCTGTCAAACACAGCAAAACCTGAGGAAGCCTCTAGAGGATAAAACCAGCAGGAAAATCCAGAGCCCAGTGTGTGCTCTGGCACTGGGGACTCACCAGTGGGGACAAAACCAAGCCAGAGTGATTGAGAAATCAAAGGGAAAAAAAAAATCAACAGAACCCCCAGGTTTGGAGGTGCTGTGCAGTGAGAACTGGGAGTTTGCAGCACGGTCTGCTCCAGGGGCAGTGCTGGTTTCTGGAGGCACACAGAGCACAGAACTCACAGCAGCAGGCACAAAAGAGAGAGGTTAAGAAGCAATTAAGGCAGGGTTAGTTAAGGAAATGCAGACAATTCCTGCCACTGGGATCCAGGGCTGAGCTTACCATGACCTGGCTAATGAAGGAGACCTGGAGCTTCTGCCTGGGAACCATGAAGGGGCAGCACTTATTTAAACAGGATCCTCCTTACAGCCTTCAACGTTCAGTGATGGAACAGAAAATGGATTTTCAGGCTCCTGTGATGCTCTGGAAGAATTCCCTGCACTTCTTTTCTGCAGGTGGGATTCTGCAGAGCAGCCAGCTGGGGCTCTTCCAGCAGCATCAGGCACTGAAAATGCACTTTCTTACACTGGGGCACCCTCCAGTTTTGCCTGTTTTGAATTTCTTGCTGCTGGCAGGTAAAAATCCCCCTCCAGAGGATCACACACTCTCCCAAGTTGTGGTTTCCATCCAGGATGTGTGGATGTGTGAGGAGATACAGGCAGAGCAAGGAAAAGCAGCTGGCATGCAAGGGAGTGTGCTGGGAACCCAATCCCTGCCAGCCACAAGCTGCTCATTTGGAGAGCATTTTCTGCAGTGTTTTCTCACACTGGCTGTGTTCTCACATAAAAAAGGTCCTGATCTCAATCAGTTCGGGATGTTTAGAGTAAATATTTCAATATTTAGTGCCCCAGGAGTTTTCCTGCTGCAGGAGGCACTGAAATTCCCCCTTTTTGCCCTCCCAACCTCACCCCCATAGCTGCCCTGGGATGCTGGGAATTGAGAGGAGGTTCTGCCCCAAAAACAAACCCATCCCCAGTGCTCCAGCAGCAGCCTGACCCTGGGGTTCTCTGCTCCCTCCCCTGACCCTGCCATTCTCTGCTCCCTCCACCTGACCCTGAATTCTCTCTCTGTTCCCTCCCCCTGTCCCTGCAGTTCTCTGCTCTCTGTCCCTGTGATTCTCTCTCTGCTCCCTGTCCCTGTGGTTCTCTGCTCCCTTTCCCTGTCCCTGCCATTCCTTCCCCCTGTCCCTGCAGTTTTCTGCTCCCTGTCCCAGCCATTCTCTCTCTGCTCCCTGTCCCTGCAATTTTCTACTCCCCATCCCTGCAGTTCTCTCTGCTCCCTCCACCTGTACCTGAGATTCTCTCTCTGCTCCCTGTCCCTGCCATTCTCTCTCTGCTCCCTGTACCTGAGATTCTCTCTCTGNCCTGTCCCTGCCGTTCTCTCTCTGCTCCCTTTACCTGTCCCTGCCATTCCCTCCCTGTCCCTGCCATTCTCTCTCTGCTCCCTGTCCCTGCCATTCTCTCTCTGCTCCCTGTACCTGAGATTCTCTCTCTGTTCCCTGTCCCTGCCATTCTCTCTCTGCTCCCTTTCCCTGTCCCTGCCATTCCCTCCCCGTCCCTGCCATTCTCTCTCTGCTCCCTCCCGAGGGCAGCCCTGCAGGATCCCTGCAGGATCCCTGTGGGATCCCTGGGGCAGCCCTGCAGGATCCCTGCAGGATCCCTGCAGGATCCCTGCAGGAGCCCTGCAGGATCAGGGATGGATGGAGGGGCCAGGACGGGTGTCAGCGATGCATGAGGCACACAGGGGTGACAGTGACACAGCCAGGGCAGGATGGAGGAGCCCAGCTGCACACACACACGAGAAGCAAGGCCTGTGGAAGCACAGAGTCCCTTACTTGAGGGGAGCTGCCAGGAGAGAAGCCTTGATTGGAGACAGGAGAGGTGGGAGACTGGTTGGCTGGGGAGCCAGCATTACTGCGGTACTGCTGGAGTGAGGCCTACAGAACAACACAGAATTAAACACCGAGGGCAGAATACACACTGCTGGAGGGATGGGCTGGGAAAAACCATCCCCTTCAGCTTCTCTGTGGGGAGACAGGGTTATGTGAGTCGGGGGAGAGCTCTGGGACAGCCCCAGGCACAGCTGGGACCGTTGCCTGCCTCTTCTCACTCGTGCTCGGTTCAAAATATATAAAAAAAAAATCAGGTCAGCCAAGGATTTAGGGCAAAGAAGTCTTGGAAGCTGGGAATAATTGGAAAAGAATGTGGTTCATGCCTCAGTTGCAGTGCCAGCCCCACATCTGTGCTCACTGGGCTCCTGCTCTGCCTGCAGCTGCGTTATCAGCACAGGGCAGGGGAGAAAATAAACCCAAACCCCACTGCAGCCCTCAGGAACCCACACTCTGTTCTGCAGCCTTGTACCTGGGAGTTTATACTCTTCTCAGGTGTCTTGAGAAGTTCTTTTCAAAGATTTAATTTTGTTTTTTATCATAGAGAACACTGGTTTGGAATAAATTAATAGTATTTAAATAATGCTGCGCTAATTAACATAAGGAGTAGCCCAGCTTTTCTTCTTTTATTTCCATTAGAAATTAAGGGATGATTGAGGAGAACCTGCAATCCAGTGAATTTAATCAGGTTTGCAGTGTGGGAGAACTCTGCACTACCAATTTTTGACCCCAAATTCTGTAAACCCCCAGAAAATTTCCCTTTTTGCTTTTCATTGCCCCTTACAACCTGTCAGCAGCCACCCAAACCACAACTGAATTCCAATTCTGCTTTACAAAACCTGTGTGGAAGCTGCCAGCGAGTCTGTGACAGCTCCAAAGGCTTTTTGATAAAGTGGCTTTAAATCTGTTTATTGAGGAATTACTTGAGTTGCTTTAGAAGATAAGCACAGCAGCCTAAAAGTTCAGGTCATAAAGAGGTTTAGGATGAGGAAAGCAACACAGAAAGCAGAGGATGAGGTCAGAATTGTCTGTACTGGTGCTACATGAGGATTAGAATTGGAACAGGACACATTTTGAGTGGGGTGGGATCCTCTCCACTGCTGGGTTGTCCTTCCCTCTTCCCCTCCCATCCTGGAAGGGAAGGAGCTGCTCTCAAGGAGCACCAACTGTTAAAAATCCCCTCCACAACTGAGTGCAGATCACTGGAATTGATTTGTTCTCCTTCCCAAAGCCACTCCTGTCACTACAGCACTGCCAGGACCCCATGGATGGGACAGCCAGGACCCTCCAGGGCCAGGAGCACCCGGGGGAGCTGAGCCTTCCCTTCTCTCCTGATCCATGATCTGGGATTTTCAGCTGCTGAGACAGAACATTTCCTAATTAAGACAAGCAGGAAAAGGGATCTGTCCAGAAATCCTTGCCCCAACTCTTCTGGGCACTGGAGGCAGCCACAAATCCCATTCTGGCTCTGAAATTCCTCGAAATAAAAGGGTTCTGAGCAGTGAAACTGCAGAAAATAACCTGGTTGTCAACAACTTTTGGAAAACAAATTTTCCAGATGGTGTTTTATTGGGAAATGGTTGTAGCTGGACTGTCTCTGAAGGCTCTGGGAGTTCTCCCAGGCTGTGTTGTGATGTCTTGGAGGGACACCCTGAAAACCTCCTAGTAAATGCTGATGGATTTAAGCTGGGACAAAATTTAATAAAGATTTTCCTCTAGAAAAAAACATCCAAAGGTGCATTCAACCAAAACCACCTTAACTCCCTTTAGCCTCCCATTAAATTCCCATGATCCTGGGGTTGTCCAGGCTGGTTTCCCACCCCTCCCTGCACATTCCCAGCTTTTCCAGAGGAGATTTTTCCCAAACTCACCGAGTTGATGTCGATGCCCACGGAGGGCTGGCTCTGGCTGCCCGGGGGGGACTGGGGGATGCTGGAGGGGACGGTGACAGACAGGGGGGGCAGCTGGGGACCCCTCTGCAGCCCCGAGCTCTGCAGCAGAGGGGGGGTCTGNGTTCCCTCCAACACAAACCATCCTCTATAAACCTGTATTTTACAAGCCCAGTTGAATCTCAAGCTCAGAAATCACCAACCTGGGCAGGCACAGAACCACAATAAAATGAATTTTAAAAGTTAATTATTGAGTTTCTCTCATGAATTAGAGAAATGGCTTTCAAATTTCACAGCTCGCTTTGGGACAACACAAATAAAACTGGTCTAAGAGATGTTTCTTATCACAGTTCTAGAAAAGAGGAAGTCAAGTCTGTCCCCTCTACAAACCTCTCTTGTTTTGTAAATCTCTCAATTAAGGAACACCTTTAAAGGAGGAAATGACAGAACAAGAGATGAAGTTCATGGAGTCATGGAATGGTTTGGGTTGGAAAGGACCTTAAAGCTCATTTTGTCCCAAGGGCAGGGGCACTTTTAACTCTCCCAGGCTGCTCCAAGCCCAGCCTTGGACACTTTTAACCCTCCCAGGCTGCTCCAAGCCCAGTCCAGCCTGGCCTTGGGCACTTTTAACTCTCCCAGGCTGCTCCAACCCGGCCTTGGACACTTTTAACCCTCCCAGGCTGCTCCAACCCAGCCTAGGGCACTTTTAACCCTCCCAGGCTGCTCCAAGCCCAGTCCAACCCAGCCTAGGGCACTTTTAACCCTCCCAGGCTGCTCCAAGCCCAGTCCAACCCAGCCTAGGGCACTTTTAACCCTCCCAGGCTGCTCCAACCCGGCCTTGGACACTTTTAACTCTCCCAGGCTGCTCCAAGCCCAGTCCAGCCTGGCCTTGGGTACTTTTAACCCTCCCAGGCTGCTCCAAGCCCAGTCCAACCCAGCCTTGGGCACTTCCAGGGACGGAGCAGCCACAGCCTCTCCAGGAATCCCACCCCATTCCCTCCCAGCGAGGAATTCCCTCCCAACATCCCCGTGGCTCTTTGAGCCAAACCTCCACCCCGAGCAGATTTAAATGAATTTCTGTGAGCAGAGAGGCTGCCCTGGTCCGTACCTGAGTGATGGGTGACAGTGGGGACAGCGTGGGGGACATCTGCTGGCTCTGCGGCCGCCGCGAGTCCGCGCCCAGCGGCAGGGGGGTGACACTGGGCTGGCGGTGCTGGGACGGCGCCGGCGTCGTCGTCATCCCTGCTGGGGACACCAAACCCCCCTCAGCAGGGACAGGGCAGGGCCCTGCTGGGGGCTGCACCCAAAAACGTCCCCTGAACTGGGGAAAAGAGCGGCCTGAGCGGGCAACACCGGAGGAGCCTCGGCCGACCGGGCGGGAGCTCGTTAGGTGATTTGTAATTAATTTAGTCAGGTTGAAGAGCATCAGGATGAGAGGAAGAGCCCTGTGGGTTGCCCTGGCTCAAGCCCAGGCACGGTTGGTCAGGCTGGTGGGCAGGATGAGGAATTGGCAGAGGCAGAGCAGGCTCAGCAGTGCTGGCACACTGGCACTGCCCAGCCCAGGAAAAGCAGGCTGTGCTCTGTTTGCCTGGGCTCAGACTCTGGGAATGAGATAAGAGATCCTGGAAGGGATCTCTTATCAGAGGGCACCTGAGGTACTGTAAAAGCAAACACCTCTTGAATGGGAAAAGCAGAAGCAAAACTGGTTACACAGGAAGAGCCCCATTTCTAATGGCACAGCAGGGCAGGAAACATCCACAGCACTCCCAAGAGCCACAACCCAGCAGGGAGTGAGGAAAAACAACCCAAATTGCATCCCTGTGTTCAGATCGAGCCAAAAACCTG